>BRZM01002770.1:21092-47333 GCA_033238685.1 Lates japonicus | reverse complement strand
AGCTGTGTAGAGAAACACTGGTGTACTAATGTATGGAAGAGCTGGAATTAGACCTTTGTATGTGTGACCTTGGGAGAATAGAGAGGCAGAACATAAAAGAGGAAAGACGAAGGGGAGGTAGGAAGAGAATTATCATGGAAGAGCTGTGGTGGTGATAGTTGATGGGCTGCTCTTTTGTGTCTTGAGATACATGCTGGGGTGGTCGCAGACCCAGGTCAAGAAAAGCAAATACTAGCTGGGGAAACTAGGCTGGCATGTGCACCTCTACATAGCCAAAGACCATGTCCATATTTACTACTGGGATAACTGAGGCTGCTGTGCCATTGTTACTATCAGTGGCTGGGAGGTGTTGTGATTTGAAGCAGCAGGCTGTAAGTGAGGCACCCCAAAGGGACGCACAGCCATGTTTGACAGATAATTGCAGAGTAAGGGAGATGGGCTTGGGACTGGGTGGTATGAGGCAGTGAGGGAAAAGGGAGGGGCAGTGGTGGGAGTGTGCAACCAGGTACAGTCCTCAAATTACTGTAAGTATATAATTTTGAGGTGTCTTTACCTACTCTTTGCCGTTATTTCCATTTATGTTACATATATTTACTACTCCACCACTACTTTTGTACCGTACGGCTAACTCAACACGGCTAACACTGTTACTGAAACTTGTCAGTAAAATGCCAAAATATATGATCAAATGATAAAATATGATGATTACTAGACAAACTTTACAATGAATATAAAAAAATAACAAAAATTAAACTTACCTCAACCAACTACAACATTAAAATTCAGACTACACAGTATAGGATCAATAATTCACCTGGTATTCAACATAGTATAGGATGCTGCTCACTTCCATGTTTAACAGACATTTAGCTGCCGGAGGGTTTGGAGCATTTTCTTCTCTTCCTCTGCTATTCAATTTGTCAACTGTTTAATGATTTACATTTAAACAGGTATATTAAGGTCCTGGTGATAAAAGCGTGAAAGTTATTAGTTTCATTATTTGTATGTGTTAATCACTTACCACATATTTTACCATCTGATTCTGTTTTTCTTTCTCAACAAATGTCTACTTTGGTAATTGGTGCAAAGAAAAGATGACATCTTCTATCATCTACCCACTCAATCGATATAAACGACGGGTGGGAGATTTCTCTCAACCGGTCCAACGTTGCAAAATCAAGCTGACATAATGGTGTCGTACTGCGGGCCACACAGTCTGTAGAATTCTGTCTTGTGGTACTAGTTCCACTGAGATACATAGCATTCTGGTGGAAGAAAATTGCTTTTCAAAATTAGTGTTAGTTTCAACAAGTCTTAACCCGGTCATGGAGTCGCTTTCTGCCTCAGATATGTCCCGCTGTGATGCTAATAGCAGGTATACCAGATCTTTATTTATGGCGGCAAACACACAAGCGTTGTGGAATTGTTTGGTTTAGTTGGTTTAGCTCGCTTCTTGGTTCGTTGAATTCAGGTGGTTTTAAGTACCAACCATGGTTTAAAATTCAACAAGAAGGGTCACGGATAAAAGCTATTGTATGACTATCGTTTCATATATGATAAGCAGGAGTGTCACAGGTTAGAGTCCTGTGTGCTGTTGACTCATCTCAACCTTCCTCTAATGTGCAGACTTTGTGCGCTAGATACTACGATCACTAACCTTCCTCCTTTGCTCCAAAAGTCACTAAATACTATAACATTACTAGGGGTCTCTAACAACAAATGTTGTATAGATTATCAGCTACTTTCCCCAAATGACCGATGGGCAGAGACAGTCTGGCTGGTTTACCATCAATGAACAGTTAAGTTTTATTGATTGGTCTATCTGTATATGATATGTATACCAATTTGTCCATACCTTTACTGGTGAACACCTTTCCTCTTTGCCTGCTCTGGTCATTGCTGCTGTATTTGAGGTGGTGAGCTCCATCTCCACTGTGGGCACTCGCCCCTCAGCTAAAAGCAGCACTAAAGGCCGCTGGTTAGAATCTTCTGAGCCTCCTGTCCATTAAATACCACAAACACCGACCTCACAAATGCTTTTCTACACACATACAACCTTCCTTACCGCATACGTTTTGCTGATAATAACATACTACTGGGATAGATTTGAATTTAGTCTTTGCTTTAATTTTGACAGGTGGGTCATAGTGTTTAGCATTTGTGGAATACATTTTTAGTTTGTTTATAATTGTGTTGTTTTTGTTTTTGTTTTTCCTTTGATTAATTTATACTCTTCATTGGTGCTGGACGCCTGAGTTATGAATATTCAAACATTAATGTGGAAAAGGGAAAATAGTAAGGGCAGTCTAAAGCATATGGGTGTGTAATCAATTACTCATTATATATATAGTGTATGTCATTGTATGCATATAGAAATGACGGCACAGACTAGAATCTGAACTTGGATGATGAGTTACTATCTGTAACCCTACGACACATTTTCTGTAAATTCTTACGCAATACAGATACCATTCCACCATCGCTGCGTGATGGGAGACTGTGGAGGAAAATGTGGGAGAACTTTGTCATATTGCATTGATCAAAACACCGTATATTTATCTGACGAAAAAAGTTGGTTGTGAGCGAAGGTTGCTTTGGAAGACACTGTGAGCTTTATCAGGAAAGAATGTTTCAGTGTTTGGAATGTTGGTCTCTGGACAAGACTTCCTTTCACCAAGCCCTGCATTCATAAATATGTCTGTACTGAGCTCAACTTCTCATCTCCACAGTATTAACTGCATTTAGATGTAAGCCAGCTTCCCCCCTCTGAGAATCATCCTTGTGGTGATGAAATCATGAGCACACTAAATTGCTGAACAAACAGAATATCAGAGACCATCGAGCAAATTGTGTATTTCTATCCTACTTAAGCTGCTGAAGCTTTCATCATTAAGTCTGACAACCATCTGAGATTCTGGGTGGGGCTGGGTTTTTCTTTAGGCGACGAAGATCGTGGGGTTCCCAGTCTGAGTTTTGCTGCCTGTTGCCATTTTCTAGATGGACTTGGCTTTGCTGATTTCTGGGTCAGTTTTCTTTTGCAGGTATGCTCAAGGCCACATCATGGGGTGAAACCTTTCCACCTCATGTCTGAGTCTTGCAATGGCAGATAGAGAGGATGGTGTGTAGACTATCGTTATTTTAGATTAGAAAACATCTAGTATGCATTGTGTGTTTGTGAAGGTGTAGTTGTTGGGTACTTTGCTGATTTCTTGTTTGTTGTGTTTATGATCCCCATTTTTGTATTTTAAAGTTAAAATTAATTGAATTAATTGAAATTTTTGCTAGAAATTCTTCTTATAACCGTGTTTGTCTTTGACTTGCGTATTTATACAAAAAAGAAAAAAGAAAAGATCTTTTATCTTCCTTTCAAACATAATCATCTAAATTATTCTCAGGATGGTTTTGTTTCCATTCGACCGCGTTGCTATGATTTGATTGAATTTTAGCTGTGGTTTGTGGTGAACAAAACTGTACCCATACTAACAGTCAAGCAGCTGAGGGGTCGATCAAAGACAATTCGCCTGTGTAGTTCATTTTTTCTAATTCATGACCTGTCTATGAGCCAGACAGACCTCTGTGCTCAGTTGGCATCATTTCCTTGCAATAGGCCTTTAACCAAGCTTTAAGAAAGTCGGACTGACTTCATTACTGACTTCAGTGTACTTTGTTAACATATTTTGATGTCTTCCTTCTTTCACCTTCTGCATTTTATCCACCTGTAACCTCTCCTCATTACATTAATAAACATCTTTTGTTTCTCAAAGCAGTAACTTGTATTGAACCATGAAACACTATTCATGGAACAAGGTTGTGTGGGACATTCGACAGGTGTGAGCCGGAACCTGGGTCCCAGTCAGGGGTTGTCGCGCCAGGCCTGTCCTCGAGGCGCTTCCGTGACGCAGCAACATGTGTGCAGGTGTATCCAGAGTGTGCGGCAGCCAGTATTCACTCTGACCGGATTTCCTTGCTCTTTCCATGTCCTCGCCCTCACCCCACCGATGCCTTTCTGCCTGGTGAAGGCACGGCCTGGTGGTGGCCTCACCTTAGACCCCCAGGGGCACACGAAGGCCGTTACGCGCTTGGCTGTCTCCACCATGACCAGCCAGTTATCCTGCTCAGACTACAGCCAGCATCAGCCACTCACCTCATCTCTGCACAGCCAGCAGTCACATGCCCTTCCCTGTCCCTGTCATTGTTTTATGGGAGGACTGGTTGGAGTCTTAATGTTTGGCACAGGCTTCTGCTTTCAGTAAAACTCTGGGAAAGGAGGGCAGAGTGTGATGAACTAATTTTCTCAAATTGACATTGATTCTCTCATACAGTATAATGCACAGTCATATGCAGTTTATTTTCTTTCATTTGTATCTATTTCCACAAAATAACTCATATTGTTTCAGTGGAGATTTAGTAATACAGTAGAGAACATAAGGGTTTACCCAGTGATGGAAGAGTATGGATCCTTCTTGTAAAGTACATATATGAAAATGTATCAGATTCTGAGACATCTCTGGTGATATATTTATTCTATATAATAATATTGATGTTTTAAATGTATTATTCCAACAACATTAAATGTTGCCCTGCTGTAACTGGCTGGGTGCAGATATTTTTATTTACTTTATAAACTATAATTTCCTTTAGGATGACAACAAACCACCAGATTTAATCTTTACTTGGTATATTTGTATTTTGGGTTATATATATATTTTTATTGTAGATATTAACCTAGTAAAATGACTATGTAGTGCGAACTGAAGAACAATGCTAAAATAATGTAAGTACAAGTTCCTCTAAAACTGAACTTAATTGCTGAATAGTATGCTAAACACCTTGTTGAACATATGGGTAAGCAAATTACACATATGCAAACCTCTGACATCTTCAACTGTGGACCTCTGGGATGACATACCTGGAGAAGGATAATTCTTGTGACGCGGGGAAGAAAAGAGCCTGGAGGTGGCCACGAAGCCGATTTCTATTTGTCTCCAGGATATGACATGATAGTGTCAAAACATTCCCGCTGGTCTGTCAGGCCTGGTGCCCAAACTAAACCAAAATCATCTCTGTCAACTGGAAAGAAATATTCATTCAGTGAATAATGGGCTCAGCCAACGGGAACTTTTAAACCTGGTCAAGAGAAACAAAACCATTCTGAGTGAATACATGAAGAAATAAAATCTTTGGCGTCAAGAGCGGATGTCGCTGACATCGTCGCGTCTAATCAGTCTTTGATTCAGGGCACGTGGTATGTGCGTGATTTGCAACCCCCAGTTTCAACCGACTGATCCCCAGACATGCACAAAGTGACGACACTCGGTTCAGAGACCAGCGTCATGACTGGTTGTGTGGAAGATTATAGACTGAAGGTGGTGCGTCTAAGCCGTACTATGGTGACAGGGAGGCCGGTGTCCGATTTCATTATCAATTCTGCAACATGCAGACAGGAGGTTGCCAGGGAAGCCTTTGGGTTCACCACAGATGCACTACGGTCGCTTCGTGCTGTGACAGTTGATTGTGCAAATGTGGTAGAGTAATAGAATGATGGTAAAAGCTGGCGATCTTTACCCTAGTAAAGTGATAAACTGTCAATGTAAAAAATATTCAATTTAGTGCTGCATTTGAAATCCTATACAAATCAAGCTCAGTTGTTTATCCTTAAAATGTTGTTGATTAACTCAAATTAAAGTTGTTTTCTACTCTGTCGTAGTTGTACAGTATTGTTGGTTTATTAGATTGTTATGTGATGCATCAGTGTGAAGCAGTATTTTACTGTATTGTTGCTGGTTGATCACACAAAACTTAATTTTCATTGTTTAAAATATATTTAGTGGCAGTTCATGAGAAAACAGTTCTGCAACACAAACATGTTGTTTCTGGCTCACTAATCAGTAACAGCGAACATTTTAGTTAATTTAAACATTTGATAAGTTATGGATACTTCTTTTTGGTAACTGCAAAAACCTCACTATGATATGAAACATGACAGGGCCCCAACTGGGATTCTTTTTGCAAGAGAAAAAGACATCAAGGGCCTGGTTTCAACAGTACTGTTGTAGTTTATAAGCTCTAAATAAATGCTAAAACTAAGTTTATAATTCTTGTGTCAAGAGAATAAAGGTCGACATTATGGTGTAAAACACACACACACCACACACACACACACACACACACACACACACACAGGTATCACGTACTGAATTATGCCTTTTGCTCCACATATAGAGCAGCGGAAATGACAGTGCTAATCGCTGACGACAAACCCCAAACCTGAGGGGCACTGGAGGTCACGGGCGGTGTTGCAAATCGTTAAATTTGGGACGAAAATTCGTTATGGTTCTAACCCCTTGCCGTTTGTATTGTTATGTTTCAGTGGCAAAACAGCGGTTTATTTAGAAATAAAACAAACAGAACCTGATAGTTCGACTGACGGCGATCCAACCACACCATACCTACAGGAACTTCATTAAAGAAATGATTGTATCAAAGATGTCCCATCACTTACACCCTTTGTTTCTGGGTTGGAACTGAAGAGTAATGTCAGATTTTAATTTTATAAAAAGCGTTCTTTATCTACACCGTTTTACTCATGATTCAGTGATTTCTGTTTCTTCGCCCACAGTATTTTTTAATTCGACAGCAGATTGTTCAGCACAATTGCTATGATTCTTCATTTGGATAGCGCAGTTTGCTTCTAAACTCTTTTGGATAACTGACGCTGAGACGTGACACTGCCTTAATGGCCGACTGCCTTTCTCATGGTGAAATCACAATAAACACTACGAACACGTTTGAAATGACAAATGCAGGAGGACATTTTGCTGCAGTTAGCAAATTCATCGCTGTTGCTGAACCCTCCCAAAAATAATTCAAACTGTTTATGCATTCATTCCATATACTCCGTGGCACATTACATTCTGCATTGCAAATGGGGGTGCAGGTAATGAAGCTTATGCAGTGTGAAAAGGCCAATTACTCTGGTGTGTGGTGGCTGGGACTAGAGTGTGCTTGGGATCCCTCGAGGCTAGAGACAGAACCTAGTAAACACCTCATCAGCTGATGAGACAAAGACCACCACACACACACACACACACAGTGCTGAAGATCCTTATAGTATGTCTATTGTGAGACACACACAAGAACACGCGCTCCAGTGAACAGTGTGTGCAGGCACTCATAAGGGCACATGTAGGCATGTGCACGTAAACATAAGTGCTCAAATGCATGTGAGAAGTATTAAGCACATACATGCATAGATCAGCACTGAAACATTGTATACACAAATGACAAAAAATTATCCAACAATCTGCATATTCACAATGGTAACCTTGCTGGTGGAAGAATTGGGAGGAGAGGGAAGAAGAGGCAGAGAAATATGTGAGCCAAAGATCCCTTCTTTGTGTCTCCAAATACTTTAAATGTTTGCCGTTCATTTGTCATTTTGCTTTACTGTCCTCAATTAGGACTTGTTGCGTCTAGTTTTATGCGCACAGTCACTTTTTAAATCTGTCGCTGAAAAAAGTAAAGAATGGCTGAGATGACAGCAAATTGAGGAAACAGGAATCGGGGGGGCAGACGGGAGAGGAGAAAACAGGAGAGACGTTGCAGCAGGAGGCCACTTGTGTCACCAGTTGCAGAGGGTCATGGTGGGGGAGGTGAAAATTAAAGCGCCCGGGCAGCGTCTTGCACCTCAGCCCAGACTGAACCCCCTCCTTTGCCCTCAGTGGTGCTGGTGGCGTGTGTGTGTGTTTGTGTGTGTGGAGGATGGGTCTGGGGAGGTGGTGGGGGTGGGGGTGGGGTGGGGGGGGGAGTGACAGGTGAGGGATATCTCAGGGGCGCGGACACGCACAGGTGAGTCGCAGGTGTAGCCGCTGTCACGCACACATGCTGCATATTTGAGGAGTATCATCACGGGGCGGAGAGGCACTTGAGCGTGGGGCGCGCCATGTGCCTCCCTGCTCGTCAGACAAATTATTCTGATGTCTCATTGTGTAGAGCACGGAGTCTGGACTGGAATTAAGAATAGAAGCGAGACCTGTTGGTTGTGTTGGGAGACACGTATGCTGAAGACATTAGCAGTGATCATGTTCTGAATGCTTTACAAGAAGAAGGCCGGCCTGTTTGTCAGCAGCCACATTTACATGCATGTGAGAAATTGGCAGGCAACAGACATTACACTTAAATTACACTTACAATTACAGGTTAGCAGATGGATATGTATAAACAAGATGAAGAGTCTGCAGCCATGTTAGCAACTCTGTCAGGCCGTGGTGCTTTGACCTAAATGCATGCTAACATGCTCACAATGACAATGCTAGCATGCTGATGTTATGTTAGGTACAATGTTTACCATGTTCAACATCTTAGTTCAGCATGTTAGCATGCTAATATTTCCTATTTAGCACTAAAAACAAAGATGGGGATGGTGGGAATTAGTTTTGCTGGTATTTACTCATAAAACCATAAAAAGTATTGGGCTAATTAAAAATTTAGGTCTGATGATGGTGTTGGATGGAAAGTTACAGGATCACCACATTTATTAGAGTTCATCCTGTTGGTAACACAAACACAGTTATAGCTGTCAGGACATTTCATTGAAAAGAAAAAAAAATTAACTCACATTGGCACTAGAGGACCAAACATGTGGATGAACTGATTGAAACTGCTATCTCTAGAGCCATGTTGTGTGTGTAGCTAAAAATAAACATAATTGGCATACTATGTTTATGAATAACATAATATTGTTTTGGTTTGCACTTGACTACTTTAGTATGTATTACACAGTTTAGTTCATATTAACATACAATCAACTTGATTCAAAACTTGAACATGAGGTGCCATTTCCCTGAAAGTGGTGCATAGATCTCCCTTAATTTGTCTTCATTATTTCTACAAAATATTTCAGTAAATGCACTGGGAACAAGTGAAATTAACTCATACTCAACCTCCTCCCTTTATTTCATTTAAAAATTGGATTTTAATCTGAAATTTTAATTAAAATACATGTTAATTCATACATTTCCTACATTAAAAAGAAAAACAAAAGAAAGAAAAGTATTGAATACAATGCAAAGCTATACACAAAATTAGAGCAGCATACGTATGTACATTTTTAGACAAGTATAACCACTGGTTGTATGTTTTCGATTACAAACTGCCATTTTAATGCATCCTTTAGATCATATCACTCCTATGATATTTTCTCTATGGTAATGTGGTATATCATAAGTTTTGTCATATGAAAAAAACATGTAGAATATATAATAGGTCTAATGTAGTATGACATATGTATACAGAGGCCCAGAATCATAAAACAAACAGAAAAATATGCAAACATTTTATGTTATAACACAAAATACAGAAACTGTACATTTTTATAATTTACTTTTCATTTGAGTAAGATAGTTTTTATCTGTAATGTGTGCTTGAAGGCTTTAGGTAACACAACTGAGAAAGGACGCCATATAACTAATCTACCTCCCTGGAAAAAAAAAATAAATCTACCTCCCTGGGAAAAAAAATGTGTGTGTGTATATATATATATATATATATATATATATACATATAGTATGTATTTAGTATGATAAAGCCTCAGATTTCCAGCTCCAGTACTTTATCAAAAATGAGTCAACAAATTGCAGATCAGACACTCAACATGTGTTCATTGAACTCCACTTGTTAACAGCCAACATAAAAAATGGAAGCTTATTTGTAAGTTAAATAATGCAAGTCAAGTAAGAAATGAATAATGTTACATGTTGATGTGATGAAATTATCATTGAGAACTTTTCAGTGTGTGTGTGTGTGTGTGTGTGTGTCTGTTTGCTTCATTCACATCCTATCTTGACCTATGTGACTCAGCATGGGTTTCTGTGGTCATATAATCGGGATGCCCTAGCACATAAACCATAATCATCTCCCTTTCCATCTCTCAACATTAAAGGCCACTCATTTTTTCTACCATGTAATAATAGGGAACTTCCAATTCATGCCTCACAACGGCTTGTAACTTTGTACAAATCACATGCCCATCAAAAAGCTGGTGCTTCCCCGTTGGTGTTTATTTCACTTGCTGTGGAAGCTGCAAAAACTATGACAAAACAAAACAGAAAAAACTTAAACAGAATTCGAAAAGATTCTCTGTGTATTTGGTTTGTTAAGGCAGTGGGTTGGCTTGGATATCAAAAGGAAGTGAAATTGAAATCGAGAGGGATCAAGAGGAGGAACGGGATGGAAGAGAGAGGCAGATAAAAACAGAGACGTTGAAGGTCAGTGTTGTAGACAGAAGCAGTGACAGGAGACGAATCTCTGAGAAACACTCCAAATAAAGCAGCGAGAGGGGGAGGGAGGAGGGAGTAATCTCTCTGCCTCACCAGAGGAGAGGAGGGTGGGGAGCGTTTGGACCTCACTGCGCACACACACACATGCACAAATACACACACACAGACGTGTTTCCATGCAAACAACTTGGCCATGCCGGGCGGTTAGGTGGGAGGATGTAAGGGAGAGGGCTACACCCTTGTGCGAAGCTTTGTTGTGTGACACATAGACAGCCCACCCTAGCATTCCCACCCCTATATTTGGCCTTGAATACAATTGCAGGTTTGAGAGTGACAAATCGGACTGGGGCAGGCAGGCAGGCAGACTCAGCTGAGGACAAGGGCAAAATTACATGAATAGAAGGAGAGGCCGCTCTAGTGGAAAGGCTGTTTAGCAGCGATATTAAAGATAAAGAAAAATATTGTGCAACACATAGCACAAACGTATTTATAAGATATTTATTAAATGAGAAGTAAGACCGTTTTGGGTGTAATCTTGCTCCTGGTCCCTCCTTCCGTGGATGTTTTTATCAGTAAGTGTGAATGGGAGAGAGTTTTTCTGTCTGTCAATTAACCTGCTGTCCACTTAGTGCATACTGGGAAATGCGTGCTGCTTGAATCCTCAGAAATATAGATAAGTCAATAGAGAAAAACAATGCAGGTTAAAGAGTGTGAAGTTAACTTTTTTCTTCTGAATACTATATATTTCAAGAGTTGTGGGGGTCATGGTTGCCTTTTTGTAGCATTTATCTTTGTGGTTCACATACTAATCAACCTGATTCATAATTTTTATGAAGTCAAGTAAAAAAGATTCCTGATAGTAATGCAGTTATCTAACCTATTTTGTCTTTCTCAGTTCATTTCTGGGTCTTTGGTAACTCAGATGTTCAGTTTGGAATTGTTCACCTTGAATTTTGGTGTGTAAATGTAACCAATCTGAAAACAGCAGAAAAATTTTAATTCACCCTTTTGACTGTTTGACTTCTGTCTGTATTTGTGAAACCCTAAAAAAAAAAAAAAAAAAAAAAAAACTTAAGTCAAGTTTTTGAAATTTTGCAATTTGAAATTACATTCAGAAAATCTAAAAGAGGGTATTTCAGACCACATAAATTCAGAGAGATGCTTCCACAATTTAATATTTAAAATGTTTGTATTTAAATTCAGTTGTATTTAAATTCCATTTGTGATTACATTTCACTATTTGTTATTTAGTTGCTCACAAGATCCAAATCCTTACAGCCTTACTTTTCCTTCCATAGACTCATCCTATTTCCATTTTTCTTGAGCAGAGATCATATTTCAAGTCTTAATATAAAACTATACAACATGTTATTGAGGTGGCATTTTTGCAGCATAGCCAGACCTAAAGAAACTTCATTTTCTACATCTAACTCTCTCCAAAAATGTCAAATAATGGAAATAGTTTAACTCTAATTTGAAAGCATGCAAACACACACAGCAACAATAATTAAACCCTGAATACAAAATTAGAACTGGAAAAATAACCCATACAAACCAAGGATTTTTGTCAGTGTGATGCCTGTGTTTGTCTATGCATTGTTCTTTGTTTATTTTTCTACCCTTGTGTTACACGTTTTATCCATGTGTGTACACATGAGTGTACAGTAAATGTGTGCTTGTGCTGTGTGTGTAATTACGTGTGTGAGTGCATGTGTGTGTGTGTGTGTAATTCTGTGCCTATGTATGTGTGTGTGTTAGGGTAATTATACAGTAGTGGACTGGTGGTGGGACAGTAAATCAACTGTAGAATGACTTGGATTGGTCCGCTTTGCCGGCAGCACTCCTCACCCTAACCGGTCATCAGGGAGGGATACACTCTTAGAATAAATACTGTGTGTGTGTCTATAGTATGTGTATGTGTGTGTGTGTGTGTGTGTGTGTGTGTGTATGTGTCTGTGTGTGTGTGCGTGTGTGTGTGCTTGGATGCTGGCATTCATGTGTGTCTGTATACACCTATACATTCATTGAATTTAACATATGTCTCCATCCCCATGTACGCGTATGTTTTATGTATATGTGTTGTATGAAGCGGTGTGTGTGTATGTGTGTGTGGGTCATGCTGTGTGTGTGTATATGTGCATATGCAGCATGGGCGTGTCTGTGCATGAGTGTATTTGTATGCGCACAAATGTCGGTGGTGTGTCAGCAGAGTTCCTCACCCAAACAGGTCTTGAAAAAAGGTTTCTTGACTGCTGCCTTTTCACCGCAGCGGCCACTCGGCCTGCAGCCACACGGTTAGCTGCTATTAAAAACACTCTCCACAAACCAAGAGTGAAAGAAATATTTTAGTGCGTCACTCACAATCTAAAAGCATTTCTCAAATTTTATGAGAGCCCTGCCTACAGAAGTGTAATCAGTTACTGTATATCTCTTTTTTGTGACCAAATTTTGAGACATCTGTGTCCAGTGATGGAAGTATTTAGGAAGTAAAAGTTGCAGTACCACAATATAAAAATACTTGATTACAAGTAAAGATCATACAGTACAGAAGTATCATTGAAATGAAACTACTTAGTATGCAAAACAATTACTTGCAAGAGTGTTATATCATCACATATTCTATTATTGGTTAATTATCAATCACTCTTTAGCAGTTTTCTGTTGTATTTGATTGAGGTGGAACTAATCTTAAGTATTTTGTATACAGTCTGGTTGTTTATTTTATAAGAACATACCATATTTTATGTTTACGTTGATAACAGGTTGACCTTTGGATGTTAATAATATAAAGAGTAACTAGTAACCAAATGTGTTAAATGTATGTGGTGGAGTTAAAAGTACCATTTCTCTGTGAAATGTAAGGAAGCAGATGTATACAGTATATAATGGTAGAGTGCAAGGCCCTAAAATTGTAAGGTATCACTGCTCGTGTCTGAGATTTCTGCCACTACCCCAATACAAGGTGAAGGGGATTGCAGTGAAAAATTATTTCTAACAAATGAAACAACCATGTATCTTTCTAGAAACAAATTCCTGGTTAGTCTGGATGATTCACTCAGAACAGTTTTCCTAAGAACTATTTTCAGAGTGGTTTCATTGTGTGTTAAATGTAATTTTCTGAATGCTGTGTGTGTATAGATAAGTATGCGTGTGGCCTGATTTAAACCCGATGACCGTGTTTGTATGCATGTATGTTTGTGTATGTGTGTGTATTTGTGATGATGATGAAACTGCTGCTTCTGCCAACACACAGAACGTGACTGAATATAAAACTCAGAAATCTGAAAAAAACACAGGCATGTTCCAGCATGAGTCACGTACACACACAAACACACACACACACACACACACACACAAACACAAACACACACAATCACAGACTGTCCAAATTATTAGAACCAGCGATTATTGGCAATAAACACCAATCAGCTTGCTTGCAAATCGTGTTAGTGTGTGTGTGTGTACCTCTTCCTTTACAAAGCATAAACGTCCTTAACAAATGCTTAAATATTTCTGCTTCCCTCTGCATTGTGTGTGTTTTTGTACCATTTGTTTCATGATGAAAAGAAACCCACACCCCGTCCCTGCTGCACACACGACCCATAAAGCACCATGCGTTACTGTATGGGGGTGGTTCAACTGAAGCCACTGCTACACACACACATGAAAAACTTTGTACTCTTGATCACTGTAGCTGCAGCTACAGTGCAGCCCCCAGCCGCCCCTCACCATGACGACCATGGGCTAACCACAGCCGCACACAACCACACACACACGCGTCTCCTCTCTTCAGGATCGTTATTAGGGGTCTGGACTTGGGGTTGACGCCTCACAGGTGTTTCACTACTTAGTTCAGACTCAGTGCAGACTTAGATAATGGCAGCCATGTCTCTTCTGTAGGAACTAAAGTGTTCAATATTAAATAAATAAATTAGGAATATAGAATATAATGCATCATTCTTATTTCTGTAATAACAGAGGTTTATAAGAGTTTATATTATTTCATAGTGCCATTTTCCCCAATGACTTTTATTTCATGTTCTTTGTTATTTACTCTCCCTGACAACGGTACTGTCCTACCTTTCAGTGAACCACATGCCCACTTAGCTCCTGTTAGAGCAACAACAATGTCAAAGTAATTTTGAATTAATTTTCTAGCTGCTGTTGTAATTAAACACATCACACAAACACAGAACCTAACATCTATTTTTGTTTCACATGACTGCACATGTGACCTGCCTAGTTGGGCAGGTTCGGGAGCCTGGTTTTACGACTCGGCATCAAAGTGAAAAACCAGTGTTGATAGCAGCAGCTAATTCCACGTTCACGTCACACAGGAGGGAAAGAAATGAAAAGAAAGATTCACATATTTACGACTTGTGATCATTCACGTCAATGGACAACTCAAGGTGGCGGTCTTGTGCTACTGCTAAGAAAACTAACAAATGCAAATAGGGAGACGCAAACATTGGCTTTGATTTTTTGAGTGTAATTTGAAAAAAAGTGAAATAACACCTCAGAGTTAGACATGTGTGGGTTAAAAATGCCAGGACTTCACTGACACTTCTGTACATTTTACCGCCAAGTTGGAAGAAAGAAAACTTCAACTTTCCTTGATGTTAAGTAATAATGCAGGCTTACAACCCTGTGTAGGTAGTTAGCTGGCTAGGTAGGTGTCATGCGCATCCTTATAATGCTAAGGCTTAAAGCTAACGAGGATCAGTTACTGTATCTATGTACTCTGTTTATTTACAGCAGCTGATTCAGAGAGGACTGCTGATGACAAACACTGTCATCAGTCAGTATGAAATAAAACTTGAAATTGAGAAAAATTGCGGGAAAAAATTATTATTTCGAAAATGAATAGCATTTGTAAAGTATTAGTTAAGTTTTAATCATTTCTTCAGTTATTCCTTCATTTCATAATGTGTTGCTCACTTGTGTAATATTGAACATTTGAGGTTCCATACTCCTGGATAAATCTTTGTCATGATAACGCAGCATACAGTGCTGGCTTTCAGTTTGAAGAATTTTTCGCTTTTTTTCTTTGCACCACTGAAACAAAACAGAAAGAAAACACTTAACCCAATTTATAACTCCTTGACATACAGAACATTTCAATTGAGTTGCCTTTGAAAAGCCATATGAGCTTGCACACCTTACATTGACGCACAGATGGATTTAAAAATAACTCAGACTCCAGTAACTAAAGATATTCGCAAGTGAATGCCATAGCAACTCTCAGCTTTAAGAGCTTACCTGAGTGTGTTCAGAGTGCAAGTGAATTCTGTGGTGACAATGTTTGATCTGTAGCTCTTATTTTCTATTGTTAAAGAGTTCAGCCCACAGTAAAATGTCATGTATTATAAAACAGTTAATATACGCTCTTACAAAGAGAGCGACAGAACAAATAAAATTTTATTGTGATAATAATATAATGTGATATAGCCTTTGACTGACCGAGTGAAAAACAACTGACGGGAGCTATTTAAATTTGAAGATATCAAATAAATGAAATGTATTTTGGTAAATAACTATTACTGTGCATTTAATTTTCATAAAATGGAATCTTATTTTGTTTCAATTCCTGGAATATTTCTATTTATTTTGCTCATTTTTTGGCTCTAATGTTGAGAAAGAAGAGAACAGCTGATCAAATAACCACAAATACAATGGCTATATATTTACTAATTTATCTTTTATTTAAAATTTGGTGATTTGACTTTATTAATAGCTGCAATACAAATCACACTCACATTACACTGCCTACATTAAAAAGTTTGTAAAATAAATATATTTTAGCATCCGTGAGAACTGACTGCATTTAAGTGATCGCAGCCATGACACATACAGTACGAACACACACACACACACACAGGAAAGTGAGGCTTTTTAATTAAAAAAAGGTCCAGAGGAGCCCACAGTCTCTCAGCCTTGTGTGGGATGTAGTTTGGCTGGGCATGAACGCTGTATAACCAGACACACTCCTTTCATTTCCCCCCTCCCAGACAAGACACAAGCGCACACACACACACACACAGTCACATACATACACACACAGATGTTATGTTGGATAATTTTAACACCCTACTCTGACCTGAAGGTACCTTATGCTATCACTGTGTGCACTGTGCAGTTCAGACAAGGTCAGTTAGTGGGCTGAGATTTCTGTTTTAACACCCCTAGCTGGAGTCCTCCTGCATGGCACACACACAAACACACATTACACCCTTAAACACACAAGTGTCCTTGCATGCACACACGCAAGCACACCCATGCACACGAGGAAAGGAGTAAATGTGAAACCATGTAGCCACATCATGCAAAGAAATATGCATGGGAAAGCAAGTTACTGTAAGGCAGAAAAAAACAACTTTTTATCAAAACAGAAAGCAACATACCAGACCTCAGAACATCGCTGAACAAAGGCAAAAAGACAGTGTGTGAGAAGCATTTATAAAGACTTGACACTGGAAAGATAGACAAACTTCACAAGTAAACAACTACATTCCTTCCCAAAGAATATAAATTGGACTATTGTAAGATGGGGCTGTAAATGCAATTCCTCACGTTTTTAAACTTTCCTTTTGTCTCCAAATGTCTGAAATTACTTCAGCACTTACTCATGTCCAGACAGCATAATGCCACTGCATAGCCCATAAATAAGACTAGACTAGATTCAGTTGCCAGCGCATTGACACGGGGGAGATGGTATAATGAAAATTCCCTGAAGTCTGACGTAAACTAACAAGAAGCATGTCATCGACATCTGTCACAAACATTCAGACTAAAGAGTTAGTTTAATGGATTTAAACAAACACATTACATCGAACTGGGCAGTGTCTGTTTTTGAAAAGTAATTACATGAGAATACAGATCTGGGGTGTTTTTTTATGTTTAATACATAGTTTTAGTCTTCTTGACATTGTAGCATGGTTGGGGTCCACTGTGCAATTTCATTAAAGTCCCACCTCATATTCAAAATGTGTTTTGCTCATTATTACTTCACTTCAGTGTTTGAGCATCATCTGTCTCTCTGTGCTTACCTTTAATCTGAGTCTAGGTTTGTATGGAAAAGCACGATTTTGTGACACTACAGCTACTTTGAAAGCCAACCGTGGTTCAAAATTCAACTTACACAAGCATGATGTGGACACTTGAAAACTCCAGTGCACATATATAGTGTGTATAGAATGGACTTTTCAGTGAAGTAGGATACCCTTGATTTTTCAGTGGGGGCCAAGGAGTAGATTAAAAAAAAAAAAAAAAAAGTTAATGAAACTATATGAAAAAGCAAAAAGTTATTATCCAAAGAGTTTGAAAATAATTTTATGTTTTTATGCTTTTATATTTTTTGATGTCTTAAACCATGTATGGAGGACATAATGTAATATGAACTGCAATTTATATACTGTATTGCTAATAATGTTATTTTATTTATTTATTTTAAGTTTCATACGTGCTTTATTTACTAGATGTATTTATAGTGCAAAAATGGCTTTGGGCTATTAATGATGCCGATGAAACATTTTGACCGCAAGTAACAAATAATATGTTCTGTTTTAAAAAAAAGAAAATTTTACACACAATAAAACAACTCACAAACATAGAGGAGATGACCTTGTCAACAAGATGAATAGATAATGAATTAAATAAATTGAAGATGATAGAAAAAGGTGGTTTTACAGACCTCTTAAATACATAGTTCTGGTATAGCTGGTACAAGTGCTTGTTTCTTTGTACTTCTGTTTTCAGTTGCAGATTTGCAGGGATCGTCTCCACTACACAAACCAGCTTAATCCTTTCTTTCCACTGAATGCTGTTTGGAGGCGGCAGCTTTAACCAGAGACTATGTTTATGTTGTTGCTGTTGTTGTCGTTAAAAGCAAAAGCCTTTATAGATAACTTATATTATCATTAGGTGTGTTCTCAGAGGGGGATACTAAGAATAAAAAGTGCTGGGTTCAAAGTCACATTAAAACCCAAAAACTTGATCTATTTTTAAACATTTTGCCAAGGAGTTCCGGCCACTCCTAAATTGTTAAAGTCCCCTACGAAGCCACAACCCCTCCCACAAGTCAGATGAATCATTACACATGTATTTTGACACAAGAATAAATACATAAGTGCAGACAACTTTTTTGGTGAGGAAATATTTAAATTCCTTTTTTTGCTGACATCCAACTACCAAACTATTGCTCAAGGTCAAAAGTATCTTCCTCCCTCCCTCCTGTCCTTACACCAGCCACCCATTCCGCTACCCTCCTGTACCTGATATCATTATCACTCCCCCCCACCACCCCAACTCCTCCACCCTCCATCCCTGTCACCCTCCCTCCTACCCCTGCTGCTTGTCACCTCTCCCTCTGGTACCTGACACATGTCTCACCTCTCCCGCCCCTCTCCATCCTTTCACTCTGCCTCGATCTCCCTCATCCCTTTACCATCCGCCACCCCTTCCACCCTGCCTATCTGCCCCCCTCATTCTCTCAGTTTTGCCTCCTCTACCTATCGCTGTCCCCACGGCTCTCGCTGAACCCCTCCCTCTCCGTCCCTCTCCACTTTCTGACACTCTATGTGTCGCTGGTGAACTTCCTTCTGTGTTCCATCTGCCCCTTTCCCACCTCTCCCACTCCCTTCCAGCAGACCCACCTACTCAACGGGTGCTCACCATAGATGCAGGCGGGCGCACACATGGGCCCCGGAGCTGTCAACACGCTCCTCGGACGGTCCACGCTCTACCGCAGTTCAACAGCAGAGGGAGTGTCAGGCTGCCAGGCACAGGAGAGAAAGGAGGGGGTTACAGCAGAGAGGTCCCTCAGTCTCTTATCCTGGAGAGGGAGTGTGAAGGACAAAGTAAAGAGAGATACTTGCGTTTTGATCTATTTCTATAGCTGAGTTTTTGAGAAGAGCCACCATGCCTTGAATAATCCCTGTTTTATATTGATCAGTTAGAGGTTGATTCACCTCCTCTTTTGTGCCCTGTCGTGAGACTGATAAAATGACTTTTCTCCTAGTAGACTTGAGACACAACTGGTCAATTAATTGATCAGGCGTGATAAACAGCTATTTTGACAACTGATTGATTGTCTTTTTTTTTTTTTTTTTTTTTAAGCAAAAACTTGTTGATGTTTCCAGGTTCTCATATCATGTGAAAAAGATGATGTTTTGCTTTGTCTTTGATACAGAAAACTTGGATTGGACTATGGAACTAAAAAGATGTTAGAGGATGATATTTTATGCTTAGATTGCCCTTTTTGACTCTTTTCTGGCACTTTATAAGGCCAAATAAAATTTAATAATCAATACAACAACTGGCAGATTAATCAATAATAAATACCTCCTCTGTTGCATCCACCATTGATCTGCAAGATAGATTTTGGGGTTTATTGAAAGTCATAATCCAGTGTAAGTGACACCAAAACTAATTTACAGAGGCACAAATATGGCAAAATGAACCTCCCCTTACCTGTTCCTATTTTATTGTTCTTTTTTGGTGTGCCTCACATTTTCAAAAATTTAGCCACGAGATATTGTGATCTAAAATGGCTGTACACAGAATTATGAGGCTTTGTGCTTTCAAATAATGTATATTTTGTCAAGGTTGGTTAACATTTACTCCACCCAGCAGTATTCAGGCCATTTCTTTCTAAGAGGTTAAGTTTATGGGGTGAATCTACATGCAGGTTACAGTAGATCTATGATTTACAACACATTATAATAACACTGCTGGTACACAACAGTCCTATGATCTGTCTACCCCCACCTGCTGGTTAAGCTATCATGTTTTGTTACTCAACAAATTGAACTAATGATCCCAGTGTGTTTTGTTGTCTGAGTGTTAATCAATATGTGTGTGTGTGCGCAGCGCATGTGTAATGTGCCTGTGTCGCGTGTTTTACACAAAAGATATGTTCAGTCACTTCCACCTTAGTTTCTCTCTATCGGTTCACAGTGATCTTTCTCCCACCTACTCCTGCTCATTGTTCTTTCGTAAAAGGCAGAACTGCAGCTGACGCTGCATCAGGGCCGCTAGCTAATGAACTCACAGACTGACAGCACAAATAATCAGCACGCCCGTTTAGAAAACCTGCGTTACAATAACGGTTTGCCTGGCCAGTGTTGTTTATATCACCGTTGCTCTCGCAAAGCCGCGGGAGGAGAGTCTGACCTTAAGAGCTGTGGGGCCTGTGTGTCTAATTCCATGTTTATGGTTTTGCCTTTTATAACACACACAGGCCGAACTGCAGGCCACAAAAGCACCGCGGAAATATCATCATCGCCCTCTCCACTGCTAATTGGTGCCTTGGTACCATCCCTCTGGTGAGGATTCAGCTTTTATCGGGCGACCTGAGTGTCGCCAATGTCAACCTTGCCTCTCTTCTCTCACTCCACAGGGTGCTGGACCTTCAAGCTCAACATTAAAGTATATATTTATATTAACAGCAAAGTTCACTTTAACAAAAGAAAAAGTGAAATAAACTTGTAACACAATGTATATTTATATATGTAATTCATATATATTCATAAACCGTTGGCACTACAAAGAAATGACTGAGATGTTATACTTCAGATTTCTTGTTTCTTGCTCACAATCCTACATTTCAACTAAACACAATAAAATAATCATGTTTCCATAGAATATTCTCTCCTCTGTTTATTATTATTAAATACACAATACTGAAAGATACATTCAGGGTGGAAAAAAGATTATTTTGAACAGCTTTTCAAGGATTAGGTATATGCAACAGGAGTTGACATTTTTTAGAACATTGAAATTATACAGCATTATGGTTCCCTTGGCAGCAGTGCAAATGACTTTGAATCTTACCAGCACACAACAGCTTCACGGGCCTTAAATCACAAGTTTATGGTTCATAGATTTCTAAAACAGATATGAGATTTATAAGACAGAGGTGAATTATGAATTCAATGCATTGAAAGCAAAGACATTACATCTTCTAACCTCTTCTCTACCTCGATTCAGTTCACAAACAATGATGCGGATTTCAGAATAACATCAAAGGCTGCTTTTTCAAACTTACATATCAAAAGATGAAATATGGGCAGGCACATGTGAGGAGGTGATATAAATGGGCGTCTGCACAGAGACAATGCACATCAGCAGTATGGGAGGAAATGGAGGCTGAGTGGCTTGCGGTGCTGTGGGTGATGTGAAGAGGGACAACAAAGTAATTATGGGTCGACTAAGGATAGACGTAGAACTGGGCAAAGGGGTGAGAAGGAATGGGAGGCTGAGGGAAGATGAATCCGGGAGGGGTTGGAAGGTGGAGGGTGGTGACCTGCCAGGTCTCACATCACTGACGTGGTGGTTAATTAGCCTCTGTTGTGGTGGGAAATATATTCTGCACCCGTCTGGAGCAGCAGAGGAGGGTCCTTCCTCCCAACTGTCTGTTTACTGTCCATGCAGACTCAGACTTATCTATCCATCTTTTAATTCAGAGTTTAGTTCATCTGTCTGCCTGTTCTCTGTGTCTGACTATCTGTTTCATGTTCATAGCACAGATCTGTCAGTCCAGTCTGTCTAGGCTCTATCTTCCAACTGTCTACCATATTGACTAAGGACCCTGATAAATCCCTTGTGGTATGCATATTCATATCGTAAAAGAGTACACATCTGCAAGAATCACGCACACACATACACTGAAAGTTCCTGTAACTGCAAGAAATTCTCTCATTTTCCTGAGGGTCATAATTACATTGAAAAGATTCTCAACAAGTTCAGCCATTTGCTGGGTTTACAAAATTGGGCCTACTACTAAGAAAGAAGAGGGAAATTAAGCCCAAACATATTTTCAATTGAGTTAGAACAGTCATTGTAAAACAAAAATAGAATACAAGTCGCAAAAATGGAAATATGTCTGCAACAGCTGCTATCGATGGTTTCAACTGACAAAAAGAACAGAGAACAAAGTTGGGTTGTTGGATAGCACCATTTAATCTGTCAAATCAAAACTTCACCTGAACTAGTGAGTGTACATAGTTTGATTTGTCACCTTAGGGCTGTCACCTCACACCTCAGTTTATTTCTATTTATTCATCCATTTAACAAATAGAAAATCTCTAGAATAACAGATATGTTTCAATAATGAAAAAAACTTAAATTTTGCCTTTACCGCCAATTTCCGTTTAATGAACAAATATGAGTTAAAAAAATGTTAAGTTAATCTGTGATTTTCTATAATACTCACATTATAAATAAATTCATAAATAAAGTTTATAAAATTCTTTAAATTACATCATCAGTGGTGGAAGAAGTACTCAGATCTTTTACTTTTAGTAAAAGCAGCAACACCTCAGTCTATGAGTACACTGTTACAAATAAAATGTATGCATTCAGAATTTTATTTTTGGTAAAAGTACAAAACTGTTAGCATTAAAATATCCCCTTGTATAATGCCCTTTTGCAGAATTATATATATTTTAATTTTGGATTATAATTATTGATTGCATTAATTTATGTATCACTTTAATGTTGCAGCTAATAAAGTGGGGCTAATTTTAATTTCTTAGCCTGCTGCTGGGTAATTTCATCTATGTCATCCTTTATTCATTGATCCATGTTTTTATTAATATTGAATCTTCACAGTAGTAAAAGGAGTCAAAGTACTATATATTATATGAAATATTTACCTCTGCAATGTGGTGTAGTGGCATAAAGTAGCAGAAAATGGAAGTGCTCGAGGTAAGTGCCTCAAAATTCTACCTAGTACAGTTCTTGTATGGCAACCTTCTTATGTTACTTTCCATCAATAACTGTATAGTAAAACACATTATAGTTAGAATTTTTCCCAAAATTTAAAAAGGAAAACTGCTAATATTTGCTGAGTTTAATTCATTATCTGGTGCTGTATCAAACTGTTTTCCCTGCGGGTGAGGAAGCAATAATAATGGGTTTGTGACACTTAAACCAGTTATTAATCAAGTATCTAAACAAGCGATAATTAGTTCAATATTGAACTACGTTTCCCACAATGCTCCCGCTCTGAGTGCACGTGTCAACCTTCTTAACAGACCGGACTGACGTCACATTCCTGCATTCCCTCTTTCCTTGGTCCTGGGACGTCAGGTTACCATTGGATAGATAATCCTCTTTCCCTCTTCTGTTTTGAAAACACACCACCCGCGGCAGCGGATTTGATCTCAGGAGGCAGTCCCGGGTTCCCAGGACTCAGAATCCCGCGTCAGGTAAGTTTATCAATTTTAAGCCGGGTGAAGGTGTGTGTCGTGGGAGAGCAACAACCGTGGTAACAGATAACAACAGTTTTATAAGATGCGTTGGATTTGCAGCGAGTTGTCTGTGAATGATATAATTTCCCTTTGACTTCAACCAGCAGCCTGTTGATATGGCACAGTTGACGGAGGTTGAGGTGTGAAGCCCGTAATATGTGGCCTGTTGTTGTTTACTGTTGAAGCAGGGCGGCTGGCTAATGTTAGCCGGCTGGTTAGCCACCAAAGCTTACGTCACCATTGTTACCAGTGATACGCGGGCAGGGAAGACACGCCAGGGCGTGGAAACTCCAGATCGCTGGCTTTGTTACTTTGACAGGGACACTGTGGTGCGTCATTTGGATAACGTTACCATAAACGTATTATCAGGATACACCACTTGGCTAGCGGACGGCACTAGCATCCCAAGCAGCATGGGCGTGGTGTAGAATTAAAATGTATATTTAAAGAACTATAGCTAGGGTTGAGGTCACTTCATATAATCAGCTTTGTATCCAGATTGGTTTCCAGTAACGTTACGTTACACTTGCAAGACAGGAATGGCAGGAATAGCCGTTCAAAATGTTTGATGTCAGTCTGCCCTGTAAAGGAACTGAGATTGGTGCAGATCTGTAGCCTGTATCAACTGTTGACCATCTGGCAAAGACCAGACCACAACTGTTGCTAGTCAGGACAGAGAACCCAAATCACTGATATACATTCAACTCAAATTTAAAATAGGATCTGTCATCTAACTGAAACGGTTGAATTCAGAGGTTGCTTTGGATAGCTTGCATAGTATTCTTGAAAGCTTAGCACAGGATGGGACAAACCTAAACCATGTGGAACAAGCGCTGGAAAGAACATGTCCTTGCAACACAAATCTGTCAGACATGTTAAGTTAAAGAGTGTAAAACTTGCAGTGGTCTATCCTATGGGTCCTGGCAGTTGTTTTTGTTATGCTTAAATCTGGTTGCTTGTAACATTCCTGAGATTCCTACTGTTCCGAAGTTGATTGGATCAGGTGACTTTCTGGAGGTAAAGGAATGTTTACTTGTCACCACAAGTCATCATCAAGAGACCCTCTAACCCAGCTGAGACAGTTTGACACACTTTAATGCCAAAAGCAGGAATAAAATTTCTCTTCAACAAAACAGCTTTCCAGCAGAGAACAGGTTAAGAAATTAATGATCAGATTGAGCTAATCTGTTAAGAGGAACATGTGTCTTGGTCTTTACGATGTATGATCCATGACCAAGTTGCTGACGACCTAATGATTGCCTGTGAGGCATACATGTAGATTCAGTAGATGCCAGAGTGGTAAAGTCAGGTTCCAATGATGTCTAGTCCTGCACCCAGCAGTCATTGTAGACACTTAACTTGTGAGTACCTGTTGTCACAAATCTGCCCAGCCTGATCAAGTCATTTGTCAACTTTTGTAACCCTCATGGACAATACAAAGTCAAACATGTATGGACTGATTAAAATACATTACTCATAAAAGATGAATGTCAGTGGATAGAATATAATCATAACCCTATTTTGATCTTTTGTGGGCGTAGACATATTTGGCTGAAGTTATTTCAAATATGGAGAATGAAATATATACTATATATATACTTAGAAAATAAGTCGTGAAACCACTAACATATTTCCATCGGTGACAGGGTCATAGCCATCAACTAGCTGATCTAGAAACCTGAATAATATATTTATGCCTGTGAGAAGAATGTATCATCAAATAACTGACGGTAATTAACATGAAGATAAAACAAAGATCTGTCATGCTGTATACTGTATCTGTGGAAGTAATTGGCCGTGCCAATGTTGCGCTGTATGCTGCGTTGTCAAAGTGCGTGAGGATTATTGTCAGAAATGTGAGAATAGACTGTGCTCACATCTACACACAATAAGACAGACTTACGCCATTCATCATAGGTTTTATCAAATCATGTTATTACATGTTTGGGTGTGCTTCATATTCTGAACTGCTCACATAAAATTATAGTAACATTTTGTTCAGTCTGTCCCATGAAGCCGTGTGGCTTCAGTTAGCGCACCACTTTCATCAGCCTTTAATGTTTCAGGACCTCACCTCACACATCACAGCAACAGTCAGTTTGTTCTTGAAAGTTAGCGTGAGCAGTGAACTACAAAATTTTCTAATGGTCTTGTAACAGTACTAGAAAAAGTGAGTTATCATATGTTTAATTTTTGAATACGAAAGCGGCTTCATTTAGACCATCTAAGCAGAGTCGACACGGCGTCATCACCCTAGTCTCACTCCCCTTTTATCGAGCACTGCATTGATGCGACAGTGGCCGGGAATCTCGCAGACTCTGGCCCCAGAGGTCAGGTGAATACCAGTATATTGGCAACAAATACTGATGCAGAAATGCTGTATAACTCTTAACCTCTATGCCACATGTCCGTGAGCATACAAGTAGGGCAGTGTTTAGAAGTTGTTTGATGCACATCCATTGTCGCATTCAGTGTTTTGAATGTGGAGGAGCAGTGAACACAGCTGCATGTTATGGAGAAAGTGGGAGTAGCCTGCAGAAAACTGGAACACACCCCCTGAGGTCAGGCTGCGTGGCAGAGATCTAACCTCATTTCAGTGGGAACTGCTGCTCATTACAATGCCTGTGTGTGTGGATGAGTGAGTGGGAAAAGAGAAAGGGAGGGAGACCACACAGGTCACACGATTGGGAAAACATACAGTAACTTAGTGAAAT
>BRZM01002770.1:0-12237 GCA_033238685.1 Lates japonicus | reverse complement strand
AGCAGTACGGGCGTGCCAGGCTCCAGGCCCAGTTCAGGATCCAGACCAGGTTCTGGCTCATGCCTGCAGCAGAGTGCAGAAACAACTAGTCTGGGGTCCATTCATGTAAGGGGGTAAAGATACACCCAGTTTAGGCTCATCATACAACATTCCCCCAGCTTTTTTTTATCAGTAACTTATATGTTGAATAAGTATATTGGTCTTTGTGAGACTTCGAGGCACCAATATATTTTGTCGCCATGACTCTTGCCGTGTTTCATTTTATTGTTCCTGGGTCCATTCATTTTGGGTCAAGGGAAACGGGCATGTCACCGGCCAAATCGCAAAGTCTTCATCAGTGTTAAATGTTAAAGGGCACCCACCAATTTTGTTATGTAGAGGTTTTGAGAGAAAATGCCAGTTACAAATTGCTTTGTAGAAGCGGTGGCGAAATATCAGGCAAAGGGGTCTAAATGGTGCAGGTGATATTGAGCTGCACTGTGGCGCGTAGGATCCATTGACTTTGAGCTTGATCCATAGCAAAGACAAAGAGTCAATAAAATATCTCTTGCATGTCTTCCAACTTTCTGAATTGCAGAATATGAAGTTGAAAATACCCCTTTAATTAAAATAAACATTGAAAGAAAATTGTAGGTCCATAAAGATTATTCTAAAAAGGAATCTAGCTTAAGAAGAGTTGCTCCAGTGGTGTGGCTTTTACAAAATGTTAAATCCAAAGTTGCGCTTAGGTGGCGTGATGGTTTGGTCGGAAGTGTTTTAGAAGCACTGAAAAATATCCATATGTCCTCTTTTTTGTGCTGTCTAGAATGGGAAGCCAGAGATGGCTGGCCTTGACATCCTGGGCACAGACATATATGGCCACAACACAATGGACTCGTGGTAGGTGCCTGCTGTTTTATAAACCCTATATAAGGTAAGCAGTCCACTGAGTTCAACTTAAACTATAGTTTTGGGGTCATATGCACAGATTTAGACGCACAGTGACCTTCTTGGCTTTGCCTCTTGCTCATACTTGTAAAAGTCCTTTATTTCCTTTTGGTTCCTCCTTCTTAGCCTTGACTTCCCCTGATCTTGCTTTTCTTAGCACCAGTTCCTTTGTTACCCCCTCTTAAGGTCAGCTGTCCAAATTTTTGTATTAGATTTCAAGCGGTTAGCCCTAAAACTGTATTTTTCTTATGATGAAAAGTGTTTTCTTTTTCTGAAAAGTTTCGCTAAAACCACATTTGTATGACATCTAACCATCAGCCCAGCTTGTTTTCTCTAAAACCTTTACTAAGAAATCTTAGCACTTAAAATGAGTGAAATCTGAGTGTAAATCTTTACAAAGTCTGCCCAACTTCAGGTGGACTAAATGATTAAAACAAGAGCTGGAATCTGAGATTTCGAGGAAAAAAGAGAGAAATGAGGGATATAAATCAGCAATGAGGAGACCACAGTAACAGCTGCATGGCAGCTTCCAGATACCCAAGTTCCGGCCACGTTGGCACCTGAGGAAAGAGTCAACAGTGGGATGATGAAACCTCCTGGCGTGGCCATAGAGAGGTATAGAGTAGATTGAACAACGATAAGCAAAACTGACATTGATAATTTGTTATAGTACTTTGGCCCTTCTATTGAAAGCTGTGTGTAAAATATTCGTGTTGAAGTTAGCGTTGTTGTGCCAGCGTCTATTAATGTTATCCTCGATAAACAATCGTACAGAAGGTCGCAATCAAAACATCATGAAGAATCAACTACAGAAAAGGATATGTTACTTCCAGGCTCAAAGTTTGATTAATTTGTTTGAACTTTATGAGTTCTGGTTTGTCAAAACATTTGTACAGCTCTTTATTTCTTTTATTTCTGACTTTTGGACAAACGCGTATTTTTCACCCAATTACAGATATACCCAGGTGGAGAGAAACGTTACTTTCATCGGCAATTGTACTTTTATCTACTGTGTGTTTGTACTATATACTTACCCACCACATTTGAAGAGGAAGATTGTAATTTTACTCAAATAATCCTTTCTCAAATTAAGTCGTAACATACAAAACATATGATCAGTTTCAAACTATGATATATATTACAGATTAAATATAGAACCACATATTGATAAGTCATAAATTTTTAAAGTACCACTCTTACATGTCAGTATTAATAATCTAGTGTATTTTATAATAGCAATTGAAAATAGTACTTGCATACTTTAATGGCTTTCTTTTGATACTTTAAGTACATTTTGTTACATACTTTTGTACTGAATCAGCGTACTGTACACAATTTGAATGCAGGACTTACCTTTGTAATGAAGTATTTTACACTGTGGTATTCATATTTATATTTTACTACATACCTATGATTCTGTCAATTTGATACACCATTTCAGTGTATATGGCAGTCAGTGTTAGTTTTAAAATTGCAGTAATAGAATTAGTTACAAAACCATTACATAGTTTTCCACCAGACAGAACTGACAAGCTAATTATTTTAAATGTAATTGTCTATATTTATTCATTATTTCTTCAAAAACCAATCTATGGATCGTGTCAGATTGATATAATAAAAGAATAAAATATTAATATTGGCAACAAAGTTTTGCTTATTAGATTTTAAACTTCCAACCCCTGATACCTGTATCAGCCCTTGGAACCAGATGAAGTTGGATCATATTTCTATAAGTAAAAATTTTGTTATTGTTTTTAAAATCAGCCAAGAAGTGAACAGCTCTGTCAGCCAGCTTCCTACTCCAGGGACATGCGATATTTTGCATCATATGGCTGGGGTGGTTAATAGAGCCTTTATTTAGTGTGGATCCTTTATGCCCTGCCCTTCTAAGGCTGTTGTATTACATGTTTTGCACCATGTAACACTCAGCCTCTCCATTCAGGTTCGATATAAACTACCTAACCGGTATCAGACAAAGTCAGAGAAGATCCACATCACATTTGCTCAAATAGTTCAAGTTGGAGAAAAGGCCGGGTTAAAATAAAAACAACTTATTTCTGACCCACTACATTGTCAGAAAAAGGCAGCATGAGTTTTATATGTAATTTGAAAGTTTTAATGAGCACAAGAACAGATGATAGGGCGTTATTTGCACCGTTATATACAGTATTGCCTCAGTAATATGATAACTGTATACAAAGACCTGATTAGTAGCTTTCCCAGTGTGTCAGAGAAATGTATTATCTGACGCAGAATAAGAAACCTCGCAATATTGTCTCTAACCTTGATCTGTCTCTTTTGTCTCTGTATGAAAGAGGTAGGTTGGGACGCAGCCAGGAGAATTGGACTGCCATTTCCATAGGAACATTCTATGAGTAGAACGTTAATCGCCACATATTGGATGGAAGAGGAGGGGGTAAGACCCTGAGCTTTTGGGTGTTAGGTTTTATGTACAGTATTTGGTCCCGTCGGGTGATGTCTCTTACCAGCCCCAATGACTCCATATTGTCTCTGCAGCATGGCTTTAAAATTGTTTTCACTGTTTTTTATCCATTTATGCTTGTATCATCCCTGAGGGTTTCATCATTTATCTTCATTCCCATTTCTCTAGATGAACAAAAAATGTTTGAGGAGGATGACAGTATGTACATGAATGACATAGAGAGGTTCCTACCCCATCCGCGCCTGTAAGTCACAGATTTTTACATATAAACATATTAATGCACAAGTAGCAGTGTGTATGGAAGAGCTCACAACTTACTAGATTTGCTATACCTGCGACCCTAAATAGAAATCTTCCATTAGTTGTTAGAGAGTGACCCTGTGGTATAATGGAAAATATAACAGGTACACTGAACAACAGCAGTGTGTTGTCAGGTTCATAAGAAATGTAACAAAATATAAAACATCATTGTAATAAATGCACAGACTAAATGCCTTAAAGAAAATTATTTAGGACATTTCTTCAATGCAATGTAACGTGTGTAAGTGTCAGTCTACAGATTAGATTGCAGTTACAATTATAACAGTAAATCATAAATGAATTTTTAGACACCCAGGTATGCTGGAAGTGAGCTTAACTTGCTGCGCGGCGGATTTAAATGTTATAATTTGACCCCCAGGCTGGGTACATGTATGAACAATAGTTATGATTGAGCCAAGTATACGTTTAGTAGTTTACACACAGGTACCTAGCTACACCAGTTTATGGTAATGCACCTATTAGCGACAGTATAAATCCTCCTTTTATTGAAATTGTTACAGAGCTAAGTGATTCAACTGGTTTACGTTTTTGAGGCTTGCTCAGGAATGATGATTACATTAAATATATACAAAAGAAAGCAATAGATCTCTGTAGTTGGTTTTAATTAATCAAGCAATTGAGGCCTACAGATAGGATCTGGCTTTTTAGTTTGCAGGCGGTTGTTTCAAGTTTCAACAGCTTTTGAGCTCAACTTAAATGACGGGTGTTGTTCACACCTTTTCAGGTAATATTCTCATGTTAAGGTACAAGAGTTATTAGCTGCTGCATTGATTCCTCCTCTCCGTATCAATCACAAAATAGCTCTTCCATCACGCTAATCCACAAGATACAAATCCACAGTCCTCTTTACATAAATATATTCTGTTCATTGAGGCTAATATGTGGCTCTGGCAGTCTGAGTTAAGACAAATCAAGTAGATGTTTTTCATTATGGTCTTTTCAGTACAAAATCCCCCTTTTTGTTTCCCTAGTCAGTGTTTCCTTGCTGAGTTTCAGCAGATGGATAGTAAAAGAAAGGGGCAAATTTTGTACTTTGGAAATACCCACTTGACTTGATTTGGCTGGTTCAGACTTTAAGGGACTGGCTGAAGGATTGAGGGTATACAACGCTTCTCTAGTGAGGATATTTGTTCTTTCTGCACAGTGTAAAATATGTATTACAACAACACCTTCCTAGTGGCATTATAATGTATCTCTGACTATAATGTATCTGCAAATCAACAAAGTGAAATTAATTTTGCAGCTGTTTATACCATTGCGGGGTACAAAGTAGTAAGCATTGTGTTTTCCAAGGTGATTTGTGATTCATTGGGGTGGCAGAGTTCACTGTAGGTCACCAATGTCACTCCTCTCTCTTCCTACCCTGCTTTCTGAGCCAAGATGTCTTCCATCTTTCATAGTGTTTGAGCTACAGTGTCTTCCTCTTTCTTTCCCCTCTTGGCTTCTGAGCCGAGCTGCTTTTCTGCCTCTCATAGAGTTTCAGCCAAGACGGGCCTACTTGCGCTACCATGATGGCTTCCGCATTGTGTTGTTCCTGAGCCAACGCTGCCGTTTCCGCTCATTCAGTTAGAGCCAAAAGAAAGACTGGGTCAACTGCTTCTGTCTGGTGTGCTTGGGATCGGATGTGTTTTGGCACTGGGACACAGTAGGGTTAGATACACAGAGCTGGGGAGAGAGTGCCACAATTTCTGTCTTTCTCTTCCTCACATTCCTGAGCCGTTTCTGCCTTTTGCCACCCGGATGTCATGCCCAGAGTCCTTCAGTGGTGATGCCAGGCCACTGATGCCCAGTTGTTTCTTGTTCTAATGACAGGAGCCTCCAAGGTCTTGAATGTCCCCCAAGACAACTGGGAGGGCGTTGAAGTTTCCATTTTCCACTCGGCCAGTACTTTCAGAGAGAACACACTGTAAAATAAAACAGTCAAACCACAATCATTATAAACTTTAGCTGACCTGCAGGAAAGTAGTTTGCAGTCAGGAGGATGGACCATCTCCAGAAGTTATTTTTTCTGTCTTCTCAAATGTCTAGAAATGTCAAAGCTAATCTTTAACCAAACATTGTCAGATAAATACAATATGAATAATATTTTCAATCATTAACCAATGTTTCACTCTTTTAAGAGAGTAGAGCTGAAACAATTACTTGATTAGTTGATTAGTTCATCCACATAAAAATATAATAAAAAAGCTATTTTAATAGTAAATTAACTGTATTAACTTTGATTCAATAATCAGTAACTGTTAATCAGTAGCTTAATTGACAATGAAATAATCTTTAGATGCAGCCATAAAAAGGAGTCTATTGTAATGTCTACACAGATTCTTCATTACATGTTACTGTGAAGCTGTGTTATATAGGAAAATACCAGCATTAGATTGGAACTCTGGGCAGATGCTCAGTGGTAAATGACTCAAATCACATGAAAATTTGTGATTGTGAGAGAGCGTTTTGTGGTATTGTGGTTTACTGCTTAGAATTGATGTTGAATGCCCTGTCTGTGTGGCTCTGTGATCTCTTTCTGCTGGCACTTTCACTTCTGTTATACATACATGTCCATCCCCCTTAGTGTAACCACACAGTATTGTGTGGCAGGGGATTTTTACTCGTCTTTGTTTAAACTCATGACTGGCTGTCATGTCTTACTTGTTAGCTTGTGGCAGTGATGGAATGTAACAAAGTACAGAAGTACTTAAATATTGAAATTAGGTGAATATTTCTATTTTATGCTACTTTATAGCTATACTCCTCTACAATCCAGGGAGAAATATTTTCCTTTTTACTCCATTACAGTTCTCTGACCATATTAGTTACTGATTAAACCAGGTTAAAGGTTAAACCAGTGCTTCTGTTGCATGTAAACCACTTGAATAAGATAAACTAAGAAGCAATGTTTGATTCCCAAAAGTCAAGTTATCTAATATTTCAGGATTAAAACGATTAGAAAAAAGAATAGAAATGTGTGTATTATTACTTAAATTTTCATCTTTTGGCTCCCATTATGTCTCACAACCCCTCAGATATCTTGATCTATCTTATCTTGTGACCCTTTGGAAGGGCCTGACCCCTAGGTTGGGAACCACTGCACTAAACTACCTAACTATATATAGTTTGTTTACTTGTAATGCAGTATTTTTACACTGTTCCACTGATACTTTTAATAAAGTAAAGGATCTGAGCACTGATTCCACCAACAGCTCATATTCCAAGCTTGTGCGTTATGTATGTTTGTTATATGATAATATTTTATCATAAAAATCACTATTGAGCATTTATTCAGTCATTATCTGTGAAACCAAGCAACAGTAACATGTCTCTTTCCCCCAGTCATCGCCTCCAGCTACTGTATGGCAGGGCTACATCATCCAAAGTTCCCATCTACGTCCCACACTTCCTACCAACACTCACTTCCCCTTTCCAGGAGCCTGAACAGATTTACAAATAGCCCTGGGATGTGGAAAACATCTCATTTGCGTGTGTGTGTGTGTGTGTGTGGTTGTGTGTGTGTGACTCAGTAAGAATGGGCTTCTTCCTTTCGCCCTCAGATTCTGCTGCACCCCTACTGGCCTCTTTGGAATGTCAACCTGCACATACAATAACTACACCCTCACGTCCAGTGTCAGGTCGTAATGACAGAGGCATTCAGGGGTCAGAGAGCAAGTATTTGTTCTGTGGATTCATGCCAGGTATTGCATGGATCCTGAATAACATGAAATATGAACACCAATAATTTTACTCAGTAATAATAGTAATAATTTGGCTTATTTTGTAAGGCCAATTTACACAACATGAACTATTAAAACAAAGATATAGAAATAAAATAAATAACTTAAATAACTAAGAAAACTGGTAAAAAAATTAATTAGCACATGAGTTCATTTGAATGAACTTCACCCAATTATATAAAAATATTGTGCTGCCAGACTTTCTGTAATCAACACCTGTATTTTGATAAACCCACACACCAACATCACTTGGAGTATTATCTTAAGTTTTCTAATAAAGCACAAAAACAAAACAGTGTTACAAATATTAAGATGACAGGAAAATTTAAACAACAGTTATTTTGAGAATTCTATTAATTCTCTACTGTTCTGTCTGTAGCTGCAACAATTAGTTCACTAATGGAGAAGTCGATCAACAGAAAATTTATTTTCAAAATGCAAAAATTCTCATTTCACCTCCTCAAATGTGAATATTTGCTGGTTTCCTCAGTCTTTTATGATGGTGAAGTGAAAAACGCTGGGTTTCAGGCTGTTGGTTGAACAAAACTTGACATTTGAAGACGTCTAACCTTTGGGCTTTGGGAAGCTTTGATGGCCATCTTCACCATTTTCTCACATCTTATAGACCAAATGATTAATCAATTAATTGAGAAAATAATCAACAGATTAATCGATAATGAAAATAACAACCTTAGTTACAATCCTAGTCTTTTGTTTAAAGTCAAACTGCATGAAGTTCAAAATATTGAATGGAGGGCACCAGAGACAGAGCAGCAGAGTATGGTGAGACCAAAGAGAGAGGTAGAAAGTGGCTAGTCACTGAGGAGACATCCGGTCTCTGGTCTGTGGACAAAGCCGTCCAACAGGGGAACAAAGCAGGAGTCTGGAGCTGAGATATTACAGACTGGTTGGCCCCTCTGTCTGGAAGTGTACGTGCTGCAGAGCAGGACTCCAGTTGAGAAGGGACACTGGGGGCGGGGTGGGCTTTTTTGGTGGTCTGTCAGCTGTCAGTTTTGTCTGAGATGTCAGTTCTACTCACAGCATTTACCCAAGACACATTTACTGCTCCTGTATGTTTCTGCTCTCTTCGGCGCACACTGTCCATCTCTTGCACCTCTTTTCTAACATCGTTTTTACCCCGTCTCCCTTCGCTTCTTCCTATTTGCTGTTTCCTTTCCTCTTCTGACCACCATCATTACGTTCTGTCCTCCTCCCTCCTCCTCCTCCTCCTCCACCTCTTGATATCGCCCTTCACTCCTCCCTTCCATCCTTCAAATGTTGGTGGGCAGCAGAACAATATCCAGGGGGTCATGGTGACCGGCAGCCCCCTCCCTGCGGTCTCTTCCTGCTATTGTCCCAGGTCCTACTCCTGCTTGGCTCCTACACTCTATCAACTGAACACATACTGGCTTAATCACCACTGTGCACTGTTATGCTCTTGGCTCAATCATGGGAGAAACAGTGGGAGACTTGACTACATGCATGAAAGCAGGATACCTTGGGAAATTTGGTGACTAATCCCACAGAGGTATTCATTAATAGCTCACGAGGGACTTGATCCGTGAAATTTATCACATCCGAATGATAATAAATACGTACAGAAAGACAAGATTAACCCAGTAAACAAGGTAACCTCCAATCTGTGCCATAATAATATTAATTTCACCTGTAACTACTGCCCACAGTGTCAATTTATGCCCTTAATATAAAAGTAAATCAGCTTGTTTCACTGTAAGCAGCAGCCAAAACATCCTCACAAGAATAGAGGTCATGAAATAGCTGGTTTTCACAAATGTAATGTAAACCAGACCACACATGTAAACACAAAGCACCAGTCCTGATCCTGCAGGGAAGATGAGGTGACTGTCAATGAAATGTAACACAGAGAGCACATATGATTGAAGTGAAATGAAGTTTTTCATTATTGAGAGAGATTGCTAGAACAGAGCTGGAAGCACACGAGACCTGCTGCTGCACCAGTGGTTGTCACATGATTGCATTTCTATAGGGTACTAAAGGTTTTTTTTTCCTCTTTTTCCTCTGACACTTTGATCCCACAATGGCACCATCTTCTCCTGTAGCTAGACCCCCGAGTTCTTTGATGTACCTGTCTGTCTGTCTGTGCTCTGCTGTGGCCCCGGCCTCAGATCACTTATTAAATGAGACATGGATGTCAGGACCTCACATCTTTGCCTCTTATCACTGATCACCCGCTATACCTGACTGTGGCAGCTCTAAATCTCTTTTTTCTTTGCTGTTGGCAGGCATCAGCTGCAGAGTAAGTTACATGAAAGGCCTAAAGTAGGGATCATGAAACATGGAGCAAATCCTTTGCTGCAGGGATTTTACAGAAAAACTATTTTAGAGGTTCTAAATGTTAACTTGATTTCTAACATGAGTGAACTAGACACTACATAACCAGGATCATGACAGCAGCATGCCAGTGCCCATTTTGAAAGACGTAGTATTTCCCGTCACTTAATTCTCATGGTAGGGATGTACTTTTAAAAAAAAACTTATAGCCCACAAATCATGAAATGTCACTTTTGGTGACTTCTAAGGTCAGACTGTGCTGGTTTAAGGTAAGTTCCAGTTTAGCACACCAAAATGCAAGTAATGCAAAGTGGCAGTATTTACCAAAAATCACCTTTTTTAAAAATTACAGCCTAACTCAGCGGCACATAAAGCAGAATTGCTATTTCCATATTATACACACAGGAAGAAGCATTATTCATTCAGGCTTGGTATGTGGGCAAAAAGTCCAAATTATTTCAGCAAATTATTTCGTATGCATCTCTGCCTCCCTCCCTGTCTTTTACGTGCTTGTCACCATGTATTTATAGTTTCTCTTGTTGTCATTCTTGCTCTCTCTCTCTCACCTCTGCTCTCAACAACCTGTCATGTAATGCCACCCCTGGGGCAGTTTTAAATTTATTGCTTTTGGCTGAGGGCCCTTGCAACATAAATAAGCTGAGAGAAACAATGGACTGACTGAATGAGCATCATACCAGAATTGTTATACACTAGAAGGGACAGGAAGGCATGCACTTCACTTTCTATGCTATTGCAGAGAAAGTTCTATAATTGTTATTCTCCATTTCTATTCTTCACGTTTCCATCCCTGTTCGCTTTTCTCATTTCCTTACTTTCCTTCCTTGTTAGTTATACCCCTTTCACACTAAAGCAGCGTCATTGTTATGAATGGTATGAATTGATCAACAATGGTATCAGATCTAGGTCTGTAACCGTTTTGGCAAAACTCTACTAAAAACCCTTTTTAGATACTACCAAATGTAAGTCGTGAAATTTGCTGTTTAGGAGTTGAGTCAACTCTTATTTTGCAATTTCTCTCAGAGAAGGTATTTTGTAGTTGCTAGGAGGCTACGTGGCTACGAGGTGTAGCTGTAGAAAGGACACATCCTCTCCGTTAGAATCCCAGGTAGCCTCTCCCAGTGACCTGTGATTTTCCCTGGATTGCTGCAGGGTATGTCAACTTCCTCTCAAGGCAGACGCGCACACCCAGGCACATAATACAATGCACACACAAACACACACCTCAATCAGAGTTGTAAAATTTAAACTTGACAGCAAACTGATTAGATTTTTGGTGGTTGGGTGAGCTGAAAGCTGTTGGCGCAGTCAGTGACAACTGACACATACTGTTTGTTTGAGCATGCACAACTTGAGTTTAACGGTTGTACTCTATAATAATTTACTGTTAAACCTGTCTGACAAACATGAATGTAGAGTCTTGTTTTTTCTGTCTCATACAAGAGACTAAAACAGTAGGGATGAGGATTTCTAGCCACTGAAATGTATGTGTTGTGCCAGTCCATGTCAAAAATGCTAGCTGCTTTAGTATAGGCTTTGTTTAAAAAAATATATTATTTAGATTTAGATTAGAACACTGACTCCAAAGTAGCAAGAATCTGCTAACTAGCTAACCAGGATTTGCAGCTGAGTGTCTCTCCCTGCTCCACTATCACCAGCTGCCTAAAGGATATCAAAAAAGTTTTTCTTAAATCAACTGTCATGACTCTGAAGTCATCATGACTGGTCTTAATTCCCTTGACAACATATCACACAAGCTTTTCCTTCTTTTTTGACAGTTCATGTCATTTTTCTCTTGCATTTTGATTCTGTTCTTTACTTCAAATGTCTTTTTTTCATCAAATAATATCTACTGTATATTCCATCCTTTTCCTTTTCCTGCTCCTACAACTTTCATCTGCTCATTTTGCTCTTAAGACTCAAGACTGCTGCAATAATCTCCTATCCAGACTCCTCCAGAATCATGTGTGATGCTGGCCAATATGTGCCAGCATGCATTGATGGTACATAACTTTGTGGTGTGAACGAGGTAATAATAGTATTTACCTGGTGATTGTCCAGATCATTGTGGCTGTGATAAATTTCTAGCTTCATAGAGTCATAGTGTGTTTTGCTGTCTGACCCTGGAAAACACTTAATATTTTCACTTTATAGCTGTACCTGTAGCAACAAATTCACACTAATGCACACTGCCTTGCATTTTTTGAACGCATGTTTTTTTTTTTGATTGATTTTGCTATATAAAAGGAGATTTAGACATATACACAATGCACACGCTCCCTCAAAATTATATACAAATATATCCTACTTTCATCAACCTTTAGTATTATATAGTTACTCTTATGTCACATATCTTCATATATCTTACATTTCCACATTCCACATCCACAACTCATTGTGGCATTTTTCCTACAAACATACAAATACACACAGAATCCCTTTCTGTTTCTGTCTTGTCTCAGTCTCTCTTCCACTTACACAGCCAGCCCCCCC
>BRZM01002767.1:0-37762 GCA_033238685.1 Lates japonicus | reverse complement strand
GCTGAAACAGAACAGATATCTAATATAGACGAGATGGGCTCGCACCAAAATGGTGGATGGTAAGCACAGTCTTAATAAAAAAAGAGGCTGTAGAATACTGAGGTTTTACTGCCAAAAGCTTTGCTGAGAAAAGCCAGTCAGGCTGAGAAAAAAAAGACATTTATTCTGTTTGAGAAAATGGAAAGACATCCGATGAGTAAAATCCAGATACACATACTCACTGACATCTACACAGAGATGTACAAAAGGCACACAAACAAATGTGAGCACATGTGTGCACAAAAACATAATCAGAGATACACTGATCCTCTCCCACAACAGCCGAGCACAAGCACTCTATTACTACAAAGCCAAGAACAACAGTTGTAGTCTTTGGCGGTGCAATGGCTCGCATGCAATGGGCAGACACAATAGCTAAAGATAGGACAGTGGTTTCCTGTCCAACCAAGGGGACATTAAAGGATAACTCTGGTCATTTTGAACCATGTTTTTTGGCTGTAAAAGACTGATAGGGACAAACATCTTTGGAATTGGTGCAGTAGTGAACCGGAAAAGTGTATCCAGACACCACAAACAATGTTGCTGTTGCAATGTAATCGAATGGGCAATTGTACACATAAAAAGTACATCCACTAAAGTGCTTGTTTTTGCCATTGACAGGCTTACGTTGTTATTACAAGTGTCTGACAGCATTATAGATAGGATTCCTACACAGAGAGACTTTTTTTTATTAAAGTTTAAGATCCTTTTTGTTTGACCACAAATAGCCATTATATCGCTACCAGACTCCTTTGACAATACATTTTACCTTGTAGAACACAGGAGTTGCTAGAATACTGCTGCCTCTATTGGGTAGTTTGTTTGTGTTTGTGGTGGAGGATGTGTTCAGATCCTTTACGTAAGTAAAAGTATAACAAAATAACACAAACTAACGAAATGTAAGAGGTAGCGGTATTCCAGCAACTCCTGTGTTCTGCATGGTAAAATAGCTGCTTTTGTCAGTGGAGCTGACAAAAAGGATCTTAAACTTTAATTAAAAGGTTTCTCTCAGTAGGGATCCTACACATAATACTGGCAGACACTTGTAATAGCAGTCTACGCCTTGGTAAAGACCCAGAATGCACATGGAAGTATACTGAACCTATTTATATCTATTTTCAGCATTTCTATACATTCACGGAATCCCAGATGTGAGCTGAAGTTAGAAACTAAGCATTGAAACCATGGCAGAGACATGACACAGCTGCATCACAGCTGTGATGCAACCAAGCTGCATTGTGGGTGATGCCAACTACACACAGATGCATCATTTACTATTAAGGACATTATTCACAAGTTTACTTTCTCTGAGGTAACCTTTACACACACCTGTTGGACTGTCTTGCGTGAGGAAAAGGAAAAAAACCACCTCACAGTGGAGAATATGAGCTGCCAAATAGCATTAAAATGGAAAATTGTGGAAATAACAAAGATGCACTATAACAGACATGTCATTTGACAGGCTGCTTATGGTATAACTTGGTCCATTAAGGATTGTAGCTATACTAAGGAGGAGCTATTGACATGCAGTAATAAACAGGGCTTTCTGTCAGACAATAAAATGAGATTATGTACTGTAGAATTCCATTATGCATATGGTCTTGTGGTCGCCCATCGCATTTTCTTGCTATAAAACAGGGCAACTTGTGCAGTTAGAAGAGAGGAAAAAGACCGCTCATGCGCTAAGTTATTTGTTTATGAGTATCTTTGGCTCTAATGGAGTGTAACAAACTGCTTAGATAAACAGCAATAGTGGAGACAGAGAGAAAAACCAAATGAGGAAAGGGCAAGCAGAGCTCGAGCAACGTTGAATATTATCGGTGAGAAGCTACTGAAGGGGTAACAACAGGACAATGCATGTCAGTTTCAACATGGACATAATTTAAGATAACCACTGGACAAACACCAGATACTTCCTGAGAAGATACACAATGAGATCTCTGATTATGTGCAGTGTTTGGCTGCTCCCTGTTCTCAGAATTGTTCCCTGCTGACCATTGTGCACTATTTCTAACTGTGAACTAATCAAATCAAAGCAGAACAGTGGATCTGTGCCAGTGGCTTCTGGTCAAACCGACTTTTTACAAAGCAGCACAAAGCAGCATGTCAGCCTCTGTGACATCTTCCTGGTGTTTCTCAGCTTCCTGGGTAGTTCAATAGAAGAAAAGTTATTTGAAACTTCAAATGACTCCTGCCGACAGCAGGTATGAGACTGCCAAATAACACGGGAGAAGAAAAAAGATCTGTGGTGAAAAAGGATTGGGCAAATTTTAAATGAAAAACTTTCAAATCTTTTCACTAAATAATTCAGACATTTCTTGGTGCGATACAAATATCACAGAAAATGGCTAGGGTGACATATTCCTTTTAACAACTATTTAGTATTGACTTTGGTCAGCATGGAATATACCCAGACTGTGTTTTTTTGTTTGTTTAACTAGGCTGCTCTTACCATCCAGCTGATTTTAAGCTTTGTGTTAATTTTAATCAGTAACCAGATAAAACAGGTCTAGCCGCAGGGTGGAGGTTTATTATCTCTGGCCTTTGTGCCAGGGAACACTATTGGGATTTCTGTGGCACAGAGAAGTCAAAGAACCCATGAATACCATGAGGAAATTGTCAAAGTGGTTCAAAGGCAGAGCAGAATAGAATATTACATAGCAGAAATGAAGGGAAGCAGAATAGGGTTTGCGGTTTTGCTTTATCCGAGGAATAAGGAATTGAGTGCTACAATTCATATATTTTCATGTGCTGTGCAGTAAAAAGGCCAACCACGGGTGGTGTTCCATTCATTCAGTTACAGTGAAATGATGCTGTGCTTTGCATATCTCCTCCAACCTACGGGGGGGGGCACCACATGTCAACACAGCGGGGCCTTTCTCTCTCCCCGTGTGACACAGGTCATTGTAGTTGGTCTCGCTAGCGTCATGTGAGGTGGGTGACAGGTAATTACGGCTTTGCACTCATTTCCCCCCGGTGCTCAACAGGCCCCGATATTCATCATCTAGTCTCCCTGGTGCCAAAGACACCACATGATTTAAGATTTACATTATTTTTTACTCAGTTAGCTTTACTGATGTATATGTATGCCATAGAGTGTATATAATGTGTGCATGAGTCTATGGCTGTGTATAGGAAAACAAAGATAGTAGCTCCAGTAGTAGAAGTATTCAAACGAACAAAATTAATAATTTACAGTGTTTAACTGCAAACATACTTGCAGCAAGAGACAATTACATCATTCAAGGTCAGAAGCTAGACAAGTCTGACAGTTGTGGGTTCCACTGATGAGAAAGAAAGCCATAACACCCCAACTGCCTCCCAGTAGAGTTAACAAACAGTCTCTTTTGCTCTTTTATCTTTGGTTTTTATCTAGTCACGCAATGTGGTCTTGGGCCTCCTGAGTCGCTCGATGTTGCTCCATCGAGCCACATCCCCACATTCACAATATCTCAAAAAGACTGACAAACTCCTGTCAGGTAATTAGCCTAATTAGTCACTCGCTTGTATTTCCTTCCCCTCTCTAGGCTCGCTTTTTCCTCTTGCGTGGGTTTGAAGAGTGCCATCATTAATATCATCCCGCTACGGGTCATAAAGCATTCCATGTCATCATGATAAAGGTCCCTGTCCTGGCCTGGGAAGGGAGAGATGATAACCTAGCTGGATAGAATGGCTTTAAATTAAACCATCTGATGATACAGTTAGTTCAGTGCACATTGCTACTTTTGCTCTGGAATATGAGTCACGGTATAACGCCACCTCTTCATGCTTTTTTTTCTCCATTTGTTATGATATTTAAACACTAAGTCATTTTCCTTTGAACTAAGAAACACCAACAGGAGTGGTTGAACTATCTAATTATATCTCCTCTGCTATGCTATAGGAAAAAAACAAAAACAAAACATATATATATATATATATATATATAATAAATAAATATATATATATATATATAAATTATAACTGTTTCTTTTGCTCAAAAACAAAACAACATGGAAGTTGTGTTACCTTCATAGACCGCTTTAAATCCCTGCCCGCTGACTGCGTAGTCAGACAGTAGCCACAGTGTGAGCCGGGAGCCTGTACTCACAATGGGTGAAGGCAGCTGGAACCCTGTTAACCTGAGAACAAATGGACAGAAGGACAATAACGGTCAGACAGAAAAAAAAAGATCTAATCAACAGCACAGTTGGTTGCAAGGTCAGGTATGAAGCCCACTTCCATCAAGCCAGCTGTTCCCCCCGGCATTCAAGGATAACTTTTTGTGTAATGAGGCTTTGAATCATCCACAAATTATTAAAATGCCAAGACCTCAACAGGACAGAAAACCTCAACAGACTTCTCTCAATCAGTGAAGACAGAGTAATTGCAATCATGTATCCGCAGCGAATTAGAAACACAGCAGCCACTGTGGGAATGAACCAACAGATGAACAGACAACAAACATAAAATGATCAAACTCTGAGTCCACAGCCATTTATAATAGGCAACCAGTATTTTTAGATGTGGAATTCAAATGGAACAGGGAATATGTTTGCTATAGCTGAAGTGCACAACTTCGCAGCCTGTGAGGCCCACATTTGCTTCTTTTCAAGTTGAATGTCTCTTTAAAGCTAAACTACCAGCTAGGTAGCAAATGACAAGCTACTTGAAATAGAGGGTTCTTTATTTACACTTTCCTGTTTAAATTCTCTCTAAGTTTAGCACTGTTACTGACAGGTTGCTAGCTAACATTAGGTAGCCCATTTTGCACCTGGCACTAGCTCTTTCACCGTGCGGTAATGCTATCCCATACAAGGCTACTAGCTAGTTAGCAGTGGCAAAAATCTCCTATTTAGACATTTAGCAATGCAAATCAGTTTGAAAATGGTAAAATTAATAATTTAAAATGTTTTACTATCTTTAATTATGTCCCAATATATATAATAATGATAAACTATGGTTTCGTGTGTTAAGTCTTAGTTAAACTTATTTTTCGTTCCTCTTATCATTCTTGTTCAATCACTCAGTCTAACTATCATCATGTTATCCTGATTGTCAGAGGTAAAACCAGAGAGAATCACTATGTTTAGAGATGTCTAATAAAATACTAACAAGTAGTGTGGCAAATAAAACCTCTGAGGGACTAATAACCAGTGTACTAAAATTATGTTGGAAACAAGCTATATAGTTTTGAGTAATGAGCCTTGCCTTATTAGCTTTCAGCAGCAGCTTTACCAGGTTCAGCTATTAAATCCATTTAACATGTTTTCCACCCACATACTGGCAGTCCTCACATACATACACACATACTAATTAAAAAACAGGTGTCCACCATTCATTTGTTGCCAGTCACCACAGGTTGATTCATCTGTGTGTAGACATGACTCTGTGTGTGTGTGCGTGTGTGTGCGCGCGCGCTACAGATCCCTGATTTAGAGATTCTAATAAGGGACAATGTTGCTAACCTTACTTTTAGCTCAACCTTGAAATTTCCCCTCCCAAGTGTCACTTTAATTTTCATTTCTGTTCCCACATGCACTCTCTCTCTCACTGCATGTGTATCCCACTCTTAACAGTCTATTACAACCCTCCCTTTTATCTCTGAGTGTTAGAGAGGCCTCAGTGTTTCACTTAATCCTTAAGTATCACATTGGAGGTGGTAAAAAATTGCAAAAACACCAGTGCAGGAAAGATGAATTGGACCAAAAAGGGAAGAGGACTTTAATATATGCATGATTTCACTCCTCTCTGTGAGATTGTCACGGTGGGATATCAGCTAAACGATGGGACACATGTTCATGCAAATAGCCCCTTCGCTGACCGCAAATTGAGTTGGAAGGCAGCCATCTTGGTTCAGAAGCGCACTGCGGGGAAGGGGGATTGATAGAGGGTATGATGGAGGGGCCAAAGAGAGAGAGGGGGGTGGGGGGTGGGGGTCTACAAACTGGAAGGGATTCTTGCCGCATCATGATCATCTGGCATCAGCCAGATACGGCCCTGAATCATTTGTCTAAGCTAAGAGAAAACAAAATGGATACCTTTAGAAAACACACAGAAACTGGCTTCACATGCGAAGGGAGATTAAATATTGCCATGTGATATGGGCTGAGGCAATCTGAGCAATGTATTGTGAAAAAGCCAGCTGGGGGATTGCCTGTTATCAGGAAAAAGATGCGAGATATGATTGTGACTGAGCGATACAAAAAAGAACAGATTTGCAGTGCAGGTGTCTCAAGTGAGTGGTAAGTTGATGGCGGGAGGACAACAGAGTGAGGTGACGGGAGGAGAGAAAGAGAAAGGTAGAGAAAGAAGTTACATTTAAAAAAAAGCACGGTTATGGGAAATCATAGGCTGTTGCTACTGTATGGAGAGCTGAGCGATAGCAAAAATAAGGGCCTTCGAGGAGAAGAATGGGCGTCTGTGTGAATGGCTGCATCCACACGAGGAGTATATGCTGTATGTGTGTGTAAGTGTTTGCATAAGCATGTGTGTGTGTGTGTGCATGGAGAGAGCAGAGGTCTATGAAGAGGGCTTTCCACCTGACTGGCCTCAGCATCATCTCAATGAAGAACCTCAGCTTCCAATTATCCAACTGCTACCCATGGGAGCGAGAGAGGAGGGAGACGAGGGTTTATGTGCAGAAAGATGGCCGTATAGGAAAAGTATGACGATGCTGTAACGAGGAGGTGGCGGTGCTGAAGAGTGGGGTGGAGGGAGGGTGGATGTATGCAACATATAAGGAGGTGAGAGAGACATATCAGTACGTGGTGATGTAAAAACTCCAACTTTGAGGCTATAAGTTGAGTGAGGATGAGTCATGGCGAGAGACTCCTTCTTTCATGCTCACACACTCAAACGAACACACAGTTTTATCCATCTGAACATTTTCCTGTGGGTGTGTGTGTGTGTGTGTGTGTGTGTGAGTGTGTGTGTGTGCATGTGTGTGTGTGATGTGCCCCCCAAAATATACTGTATATGTGTTCACAGCCAGAAAGACTAAATGAAGTCATCTGTCCTTTAATGTCAATGCATGTGTGTGTGTTTGTGTGTGTGTGTGTTCTCAGGACGGAAGGTAAGCGCACTGCTGATACAACTGACTCCCCCCCCCCCAGAAGGAGGGATGAGGGAAGGGAAAAAAAGAAGAAAAGAGGGAGGAGTAAAAAAAAGAAAAGAAAGAAAAATAGACACAGCAGCAAGATTTTGATGGCCAAGTAGAAGGGAAGACATTAGCCAATAAATGATGGGAGGTGAGAGAGAGACGTGAAGTGAGTGAAGAGCAATGTGTGTATTTTTTTATGTGTAGTTGTGTGAGTTGCGTGTGTGCGTACTCGTTCTATATGACACCCTATGCGGCTATAACTTGCCGTTGGTCAAGGCCAGGGCCTGATGTTTTCTACTGAGTGCCATTCATACAACAATACTGAGAACTAGTGGCCAGCCATTGGAACACACCACGCACACACACACACACACACAAAAGGTTCCAGTCCCAGCTCTTCCTTATGTTTTTGGCAAAAGAAAAATATTCTCAGTTCTTAATTAGACAGATTCATTTTATTGTAGCTGTTTTAAAAATGACTGAAACGTTAAAACACTTGTGGTTTAGTGTGTCTGTAATGACTCATTACTGGCTCGCCTTACAGTGGGAAAAAAGAAAAGAAAAAAGCTGACTGTGTAGCCTAGCAGAGGTTAAAATGGCACACCATTCCCACACACATGATTTGATTCCTGCAGCTAATAGGAAGAACTTTCACAAGCAATTAGAGTGTATTTCTATCAGCCTTCTTATCCTTTCTCTTTGGGTAAGCTGTAATGTACCACATCACTTTACCCAAGGGCGTGATCTTGCCTTGAGAGAGTTTTATGGTTCGCCTTCAGCGGTCTCAATTTCAGTTAAAAACCGCGGTATTTAATCTAAAAGCCTGGCAAATGTGTTACCAGTAATCATAAGGGTTAGTGGTTTTGCATGAGAGGAAGGGATTGAAACTCTTAAATGTACATCACTGTATTAGTGGACAGAACAATGTGCTACATTTAAGTTTCCGTTATCAGATTTCTGCTAGTTTTCGCTCTTCATCGTCACATGACATTGTCCAGGAAGTACACAGCCCCACAACAAAGGTGAAACTAGCTGAAACTAGCTGGAGGCTGCAGCAATTTGTAAATCTCATACACAGTTTTCCGCAGATCCCACAACCCATCAATATTTCAAACAAGACTGACATCTTTCTGAATAAAACGGGCTGGCTGTTTCTCTCTTCCTCGTGAAAGAGAGAAAAGCTGTAGCGTGCAACTGCTTGTTAATATTCACACTCGTATGACATCACAAGGTATTTGCGCACCGAGGTTGAACAGCACGGGTGGGAGAGTCTCTCAGATGTCCCTGACACCGAATGCTGATGGCGAGATAATCAGCCGCAGTCAGCGCCAACTGAGAGACAAACCGCAGTGAAGTCATTAACAAACCAGTGTCTCTAGAGGAAGAGAGGGAGAGGGAGAGAGACGGCGATAGGGAGAAGAAAGAGACGAGAGTGGGAGGAGAAAACATTGCCGGGGAGTTGAGGAGACTGGGGCAGATGAAGTGGGCGACGGAATGTGAAAACCTAAACAGTGAAATAATGGAAGGTGAACTTCTGTGCAGAGAGTGAAATAAGGGTGAAAGAGAGAGCCAATGTGACGATGAAAACAAGTGAATAATTTACAGTGTCAGAACAGTGATCGAATGCCTCACTCATTTTTTAGGGGGGCCATAAAAAGACACGGGTGGTAACACGGGGACTGATTAGTTGTCATTTGCCGTGCAGAACAGCTAAAGTCATCACCAGCTAAATCAAAGGATGTGTGCGTATGAATGAGTGGAGGAGTTATGGAACACTGTACCAATGGCTTTACTAGAGATAAGTGCTTCATAGTCTTAAATTATGTCTATTTCTCAAATCTAATTCTACCAAAGAGTTGGAGTTAAGTATGCAGTTATGGCTCACACACACACACACATACACACACACACACACACACACACACAGATTTACTTCCCCTGGAGTGTCTACCGGTCCAGCAAGTGAGTGAGTGATGTGACTGGTTTATCTCTAGGCTATCTGCACTCCATTAACAGTGCATTACATAGCCCTGATGCTATCTGCATCTGCCCAACAACACAGATACCTGTAAGGCAACACACTGGGCAGCCCATAATCCCTCTTGTATTACATATAGGATATTCAGCAGATAATGCGAATGAAAAAAAAAACCAAAAACATGCATATCATTTAAATGATTATTCAAATACTTTAATCCTTCACAACTCTGCTTGTTGTGGATTTCCTGAATGCAAATATACATACACAAATGCAAATAATGCAGGATGTAAACTAATATTCTTGCATGATATGGACATGATACTAATAATTACAAGCACTGGTATAGAATCCTTAAGTGAGCAACATAAAGGCTCTGACAGCAGGGGTAAAGAAAAGAAATTGCATGCTTTGTTCATTTGTTCCCCCTTGTAGAGACATAAGTCAATTACGCTTACAGCAAACAAATCAAGGCTGACAAATGAAACAAGGTGACGTTCACGCGTCCACCGTGTTTTCCCCTGCTCCGCACAAATCGCTTTGCAATAATCCTCGGGCAGAAAACAATTAGGGATAAAATAAAACTAATTCAATGTCGTGCCACTCTCGCCCCTAGGAAAGTGACAAAGCTAAGTGGTAGCCATGAGATATGCTGTTGTTTACTCGCCGGTGCCGGCACACAGGTCTGTCTGTCTATGTGTGTGTGTGTGTATGTGTGTGTGTGTGCGTGGCTGGGTGGGTAGATAGAGCAATTATGACAAACAAGGATGTAGTAAATGATCAAGGAGAAAATAAGGACAGACATGAGAGACTCAATTGAGAGCCAACAGGAAGCAAGGTGAAAGATTACACAGCTATCCTGCATTTTAGATTGTGTTCAGTATATACTGTATGTTAGATTATAAGTCTACCATTGATTTTACTTTACATAAGTATATTATTTGTCTTTACTTAATTGTATGTGCTGTACAAATGAATATCATTATTTTGCACCTGTAGCAGTAATCATAGTTGTTGTGTATGGACTCCTCTATGTGGAGATAATTCAAGCAACAGTAGCGGTGTGAAGTTATGCTTAAACAAACAGGTTATATAACACACAGCCCAAAGAAGATCAAATAATGTGATGATGAGTCAGCCTTACAAGCGTCAAGATTTTGATGCGTAACAGACAGAGTTGGCTAAGCGTAGAGTGTAGTGAAGCGAGGCGTGTGGCATGATGGAAAATGTAAAGTGAAAACAAACAAACAAAAAACCCTGCTAATATGCACTTGGGTAATGGCTGAGTGCAATGCTGCCTTTCCCAGAATCTCACAGATTAAAAGGATATGCTGTTTAATCAAATGCAGCCATTTGCCACTTAGTACAGCACACAGCCAATATCTCTTTAACCAGCTGAGGCTTTTACTTGTAAACTGTATCTTTCTCTCTCTCCGTTTCTGACTCATCCACCCCGCCACCCCACCCTGCCACCCCCCTTCTACAGTGCAATATACAGCTAAAAGCATGTGGTCACTCCTGTTTATTGACTTTTGGTGTGGGTCTGTTATGGTCAGACTTTGCTTCATTCATTCAGCCCTGACATTGACTTCATGTTTGCCATTTTTTAGTTTAGAAAGGTTATTGTGTTTCGTTTCCCCCTGACCAAGCAATAATGGGTGATGTACCCATCCCACCGATGTCATTCTCTGTCGACATGGAAGTTGTAGTTAATGTTAGAGCAAAGACAAATGCTGGTTCAAGAGTTATTATTTTGTAGTTTGACTTACCACAACCTCTACAGCCACATCTGTGTCATCCACACTTGTCAGTATTTTTGTTGCCATTTTTCCATCGCTATTTTTCACAGATGTAACGAGGCAGCTAGCTGTGTAGGAAGTTAACATCCACATTCTTATCCAAGCCTACAGTGCAAGGCTCTGATTGGACAATTACTGTCAGAAATAGTCATTAATGGGCACAACACCAGACCCATTTGAATCTGAATAAATGATGTGGGCAGTGATTCAAAGACCTGGGACCAGGCTTGGGGAAGGCCCTTTGCTGTTTAAGCATCATAGTACCCCTGCGCACAAAGCCAGATCCATGATGACATGGTTTTCTGAGCTGCCTGCACACACCTTTGAAATGAACTGGAACGCCAACTACAAGCCAGGCCTTGTCACCCAATATCAGTGCCTAATTTCACTAATACTCCTGTGGTCTGTGCAGCCAGGTTCCTAAAATCTTGAGGAAAGTCTTCCTGGACTAGTGGAGGCCAATATAGTATCAAAATAATGCCCAATGTCAAATATGGGTGTCCAGTTGTCCGCATACTTTTGGTCGTGTAGTGTCCAAATAGCTGATTGTTCATATATGACTCAATGGATAAGAGGTGTGGTTTCATATGTGTAGTGGTGCATGCCTGCAGTACAGGACTTTAAGTCTAAACCACTGAGGTTTCTTTCAAAAACACTGGAAGAAGAATCTATATTCAAAATGTCTCTAGGACTGCTCTCTCTCTCTCTCTCTCTCTCTCTCTCTCTCTCTCTCTCTCCCTCTCTCTCTCTCTGTGATCTTCAGTTTCTCCCTGGCTCCACAGAGGGATGCCACTAATAAACTCCAAAACAAGGTTGGGCAGAAGATCTGATTAACCAGCGGGGCTAATAGGGACACGGTGACCGATGGAGCGCCCAACCAATGCTATTTACTTTCTACCCGTCGCTCTTCTTTCGTTCCTGTGGCAAGGATGATCAAAGAGCAGCAGAGAGAAGGAGACAGCGAGGGAAAAGAGACAGGAGCAGGAGGAGAGAAGAAGGAGGAGGAGGGGGTGGCAGTGGAGCGTTTGTGTGTGTGTTACTGAAAAAAGCACTGGTTCTGATCTAGAATTAGCTGCAGGCTCTCACAAACACTGATGTACTCATACGCCATTCATCTTGTGCTTCTATACTGTTGACAGTCTCTTCCTAGGTCCCTCCCTGCCTGTAGATCTCAAAATGAATGCCCTCTGTCTGTTAATTATGTGTCCTTTTTAGTGTGGAGACTGAATTCAACTGTTCTTCTGTTTTAGCCCTCAACATCTCTGCACTGCACTATATGTAAGCTCTATAGACCAATTCACATCCTTTATGACAGGAATCGATAGCAGTATGTTTAGAGCAGAGGATGGAGCATTAACCTTTGCCTCTCCAGCAACTAAATGAGCACAAGTGCAACTGGTCCCATACAACAAGTGCCTAATTACATGCCAGGAAAATACTTTTGACACAGCACAGCTAGTGTGTACGCATGTGCACTTTATCCATTATCACGTTTCACAAGGTGTTTGGATAACTAATTAGACTGCTATGCTCTGTGTCTCCCAGGGATGAACAAGAAAAAACAAAGGCAAAGGATGAAATCAAGGAAGAAAAACGTGACTGCAGCAACACTGAGGGGAAAAAAAGAAAAGGAAGGGAAAAAAAAAAAGAAAAATCAACACAGGCTGGAAAAATATGCCAGGGATTTGCCTAAGCCGGAAAACAAATGGCGCACAAGGAGAACGTCTGTGTTTCACAGTCCCATAGATTACAGCTGAAGGGAATGTATTCCTTCTGTTTTTGGGCATGTGGTTCGGGGGGCAAACACCAAAGGTTCGGTGCCACCATATTGCTGTTGTTGGCTGTCTCTTCTTTTTTCTTCTTTAATTTGTTCAGCAGTGGGTGGCAGCCCAGAGTACCAAATGTTTTTAAAAATACATACTTCAACTGAGATTGGGCTGAGAAGTTTTTTCACATACAGCACATCCACTGAGCATTAGTACCAATGTGAAGACATGTTTTGGCAAGTAACTCTTGAGCCTTTTGGTGTATCAACAAAACTCTTTCCCCCTGAGCTCGTTAGGTCAAGACAAGTCCAACTAATAAAGTTTGGTCAATTTCAGCAACTTCATCTGGCCACCATCTTGTTTTGTCAAAAACAGTTAGAGTTATGAGTTATTTCTTCTTCTACAGCCAATATGAGAAGAAGCTTCTTTATTGTGAATATACAAGAGAATTTTAAGGATTAAAATCTCAAAGTTTCAATTTTAATACATGTCACAAGTTTGTAAAAATGCTGGCTGAAGTGGCTAAAATACAAGTAAATTGATGACATAATTTACATCACATCAGTTTGTGTGTTTTCCATTTATCCTAATTTCAACAGAAGCACTTAAGTCTCCCAAACTGACAATTTTTCAAGTGCTTGCAGTGATGACCTTGCTCTCATGAATAGATTTATTGGTTTCTTACAATGGTTGGCGAAACATTCCCGCAGTTCTGTCAATAGACTTATGCCATTTATGTCACCCCATCTGGCGGTGACAAATTTGGCAGTGAAGGCACAAACAGGAGGTGGGCTGCAGGTCTGCAGCTCTTCCTCCAATCAAGACTGAAATTGCTCAGCAGGCGGAAGAGTCCTCATTGTACCTTTGTGCCCTGTGCTCTGCTTGATGTGTTTTTGTTTTCTCCTGGAATTGCTGCTCGCTGATATATTTATGTTAAATTCGGTTCGGTAATTCGGTAATACTTTCTTGTAGAGGAAAACATTATTTGAACAAGCCCCGTCACGACACCAGGAACATATGATCAACAACATGCATGACAACAAATGGTAGAACATGTAATATTACTGAAACAGTGACATAAAAGATAAAGGAATACAGCGAAAGGAGTTACTTTATGTCTGTATGCTGTATTGCAGAGCTCTTATCACTGTCATCTTTCAAATGTTTAATGCTGCAGAGATGTTTATGAAGTTTTGGAAATCGCTAGCGAGCGTGCATATGATATGTGTTCACCAAGCACTTGTGGGCAGGGTAGAGACAGGATTATGTATAAACAGCACAAACATATTGCCTCTGACTTTAGTTTAAAGCGCTGAATCTCAAATCAGCTACAAATCACTGCAAAAAAACAAGGAAGCAAAGAAGTAGCTTTTTTATCACATAAAATGATCACACTGACGAACAACAAAATACAGAAAGCCAGGTGTTCAAGCCTCTAGAGCAATGGCTATGCAATATGAATGGACTTTTTGGCATTATTATCTATGGAGAGAGCAGCCACAGATATGCTAGGGTGTGATGAACTGTTACTGCAAGAACTGGGATGTTTATTGTGTGTTTTTTGTACTCTTTTGATAAACAGTCACTAGTCTTAGGCACTGACTTAATCATTTCATCATCATTCACCTGCAGTAATGAGATGTTCGGTAAAATCAAGTTGTCCATGATTGGTCGAGCAGTGGTTTTAATAGAAGTGAATCACCTACTGTACCGTAGTATTCTGAGCAATGGTAAAAATGAAATGGACCACTTCCACTGACTTCCTTAACCAGAGTGTGAAAAATCGCACACAGTGTTTCATCCAAATAAGGTTTCACTATGACAAAGCTGTTGCTGCTGTGCTATTTCTCCAGAGGCACAAAAGACACAGTTCCCACTCGAAAATTGCTTTCTTCCACAGGAATTAATAGATTGTCAAGTCATTGTTTATTATCAGTCCTTAAAATTATAAATGCGTCCTTATTACAGCTTGATCAATTCAAAATTACTGGAAACAAAGAGAAGTCACACCAGCAGTGAAATGAGCTATGACAGGCCTGCTTCCCTGTCTGCTCTTCCTCCTTCAACAATTTTGAATCCAGACACACCGAACATGTTAAACCTGCCGCACATGCGCGCTCGCGGGTCGTGCTGTGCCTCAGGTATTGTAATTTGAAAATTGTGACTGACGTGATTTGCATAAGTTGTCATGCAAATCAACAAAATGAATTCCCTGCAGTGAGAAAAGCATAACATCCGCCTCCCACCCTCCCTTTGTTAGTTAGTGTTTATCACTTTATATCATGAAATTCTGGGCTTTGTCTTAGCTCCTGTCATAATAATTTCTCTGTACACTGGTTATTCCGTGGGCCTGACAAGTTCCAAACAATTACTACAAACATTTAAATATGAGCAATGCATATCAACCTGTGCTCATTAGGTTTTTGTACACAGGCCTAATTATAACAAGAAAAATGCACGACTTTAGCTGTGTACAATTTTTATTACATGGCCGTGGATCAATAAATTCAAAATTCTAAATGAGACATCTTTAATTCAATATCTCTGATCTGGTCAAATCTAATTCTGCAAATTTCTCACATGAGCATCTTCATCTGCTGACATGGGCAGCAATTTTGAGCCTGTGCTGCTGTGCTATGCATAACTAACCACTTCCTAACAAAATCAGTACCAATGAATTTATATATTTTATGCAATGTCATGCAGGAAACTGCTGTCAAATCAATTAAGATTATTTACCATAATTCTGATTTTGTCCCTTTTAACATAATGCCCAAAGAAACATTCACATTCAGATGTTATTAACTGGGTCTGTACAAGGCAAAATGGATAATCATGTCCTTTCCTTTTTTGAGAATACGTATGGTCATGGTCATGGTCATAATTATACCTCTATTTTTAGTGATTGTATTTTTATCACCGAAGGAAAAACAGGACGGCCTCCCCAAAAATTGGTGCATTCCTTCAACTCAAATGAAGGGCTGCAAATGACACATCTTTTTGAAGGGCGAGCAGCATTTTTAATCATTTACCTCAGCAGGAAAACATTTAATTTCATGCCACTGCTGAAGTGTATCCTGTGAAGAACATTGATAGGCCTGGGGATGGGAGAATGTCAATAGCAATGCACACAATGAGTGATACGCAGGATGTAAGGTATAAATTCACAGCCATCTAGTTGATTATTTCTCTAATCTGGGGTTACAGGGCCTAATAATTCTGCCTCACAGGTGAGCAGATGCCATAAATCTCGACATCGTTTCACTTTTTTCCCAGTGCGAGATGATGAAAAACAAACTATCACTCTTCCCCCTGTTTTTAGCAGTCTGTCGTTAAAGCTGGCGTTGATAAGTGGCAGTCTCTTCCATTAACAGCCCAGACTCAAAGGAACCATAAATCCAACATTGTCCGTGTGTGTGTGTGTGTGTGTGTGTGTGTGTGTGTGTGTGTGGTTGTGTCAGTGTGTCTGCTTGCACATGTCTGGGGATGCTCATGAAAAAAAATCCATCTACATAGAGTACACAAATGTGTGCGTGGAAGCTGTTGAATAAGATGCGTAATCATTGCCATCACAAACAAGTGTAACCATGCAGCCTTGAAGCCATATTTCTCACACACACAGAATCAAACACTTCCTCCTCATTTAGATATGTATCCCTGGCACAGATGTCACACAACATATTAATATATCAGCACGTGGAGCTCGGGATGAACACTCAAAGAAGAAACGTGCGTATGCAAACATATATTGAACACGTGTGCGCCACAGCATTCACGGACTGGAGTCATTTTCCAAAGTGTGTGTTGCAAGAGATTGATGACCAAGGCCTTCACTGAAGAAAAATTATTGCCATGGCAAGTGTTTAGGCAGGAAGTGCCATTGTACGTCACCCACTCTCACCCTGACCTGTGGACATTGGCTCTTTACAAGCTTGACTCATTGACTAACACTGTACTTGTTCACACATACAGCATGACACATGGTTGCACACTAATACACCAAATGCTGTGAGAGATAGGAGACTGAATAAACACAAACTTTGGTGGCTACATGCTAACGCTCACTACTGTATATGAATGTCTGGTATATGACTGGCATCAACTTAGGGGTGATAAAATAAGACATTATTGCTGCTCTAAAGCTAAATACCAGTGCTAGAATATTAAATAACACATAAACATCTCTTTTTATGTAAGCATCTGGTATCATTTAAAAGAAATATGACAGAAAAATAATGCAATGGATCCACAGTATGACAAAAACCTGTTACAGTGTTTTATATGACACCTACATGATTTTGGTGGACACCGGCAACAAACAATGTTTTTAATTCTTGATTATTCAGGTGATTTTTTTTTAAGAAACGACTTTAAAGGTGCTATATGTAGATTTTTGCTACAAAGCCAACAGCAGCATGAACAACTGTTTTACCATTCTAGAAGAAAGTTGAAGTTAGCATGCTAACCAGCTAGCCTCAGCTCCTCCTGTTTTGTAACACCACTTCGCGATTGTGAGTCATTGTAGCATCCAGTCTGCCTTCAATCCAACATGAGAGGATGAAGAAGTAGCACTGCCCAGAGGGTGTATTCTAACCTCTTGTAAACACTTGGCTGAAGACCTTGGTAAGCTAGTGCTGATGGTGGCTATGTAGCAATAGCAAAACTGTACATATAGCACCTTTAAATCAGTTATAACCAATATTTTCATATTAACTGCTGATACTAATGTTCCTTCATATCTGGCAGATGTCTAAATAAGGAAGTTTTTGCTAACAAGTTTGCCATATCAACTTAAAATGTGATGATATGTGGGTTGTGTTTGTGTTTACAGTTTGTTTCCACCACCCCCAAGTGTCCAAGAAATTAGTTCTTGCAGGTTTAATTAATCATGTAATTAATAAAATGTTCAGATAGCAGATTGATGCAGCTCAAATCAAAACTTTAAACTACCAGCAGAGACAAAATGAAAGCGCATGCACAATATTTTTCCCTCTCATGCATATACTGTAAAAGCACATATGCTCTCAAGTGCTTGCCTAAAAGCAGAAACATCTCTAAAAACCTTATGTGTCTGGAAAAATTACAGGGTTAACAGTTTTCCAGCCCACTGCCATTTACTCTGTACTTAAAAGTGTGTATTTGAGTGTGTGTTTGTGAGTGTGGTGTTCATTTTATCTGTATTCCAATAAACCTTGATTTTGTTGACACTGAATCAGCTTGCTGGGATGGGCTGTACACTAGCCTAGATCCCCCTTTGTAAGCACAGTCTAGGCACACACACACAAACACGCACACACATCCACACACACTGTGCTTCTCTCCTTCGCCTCCACACACAAACTGGTATTGTGACACCCCAACCTCACAGCACTGAGGGCTGACTGTAGTGTTAATGCCACTCCCAGCACCATGCACTGGTGCTCCTTATTTAGGTCCTATCAAGCCCACAGGCTGAAAATCTGTCTCTTCCACGCCTCCTCCTCTCTCTCACTTTCCCGCCCTTGCCAGACTGCCAGGCCTTAAGTCCCTCCGTTCCATCACTCCATCACTGAGAAGAAGGCGTGTGGAGAGAGATGCCTTCACACACCCCAATAGCTTTTCCCTCTGCTGAAATGTACTCAGTGTTCCCCGATTGGCAGTTACAAGGTGAAATGTGACAGAAAAGGCTGCTTTTTACAAGTAAGAAATGTGCGCTCAGAGTGACAGTGCGTGAGCTGGTGGAGGTTCAGTGTCTCGCTTAAGGTCGTGTTGGCACTTACTCTAGTCATGAGAAGGGCTCTCTGACTACTGTTACAATACCACAGGCTCTGTTTATCCCAAGACACCAGGATTACCAGGGTTAGATGTTTCATAACAATAATCTAATTATAGATAAATGCTCAGTCACTTAACTTATCATTTACCTACATTAATAAAAACAGAATTAACTATTACAAACAGTTTTGGCAGCAGATATGAGGAAATTTGAAAAGGGGTATTCAAATGGAAATTGAGAAAAAATGTTTTGCCATTCACACTCACATACACACTACTACTCTACTGACCATTTTTGTCCAAACATACCATTGTTTATTTACTCTCTACCTTTCAGGCAGTCAGTATTTTCATAAATGTCTATGTTCAAATCAACTTGCAGAGGCCTGCGGAAACTATATGCAGGCAGTCTATCACAGAAACCATTTTACTGTCTAGGGTGGCACTATTGTCATGTGGTGATGCTGCTAGACTCCTTTGCATTCAAAAGTACTCCCTTCATCACAGAGCTGAAGGACAGATATTATAAAGCTTTATAAACTATGTTGTAAGATATTTTCCTATGGAGCAGAAATAAGTGATAATATGAAAGGGCTGAAAAAGACAGTTATGTATGTGACAGAAGTGTGAAGGATGACATATCTTAAGCTAATATCAAGTCATGGCAAGTTGACTTTAATACTGTATTGAAACAGATGGAACAAAATTGCTTCCTGGAAGATGGGAGATCCATCTAAGAAGGACAATGGTCAGCATCTACGTTAAAGGAATAGTCTCATTGGCTTTCTTCCCCAGAATTAAATGAGAGGATCAATAATAATCTTGTGTTTTCAAGTTACCTAAGTAGTGGAGTTGAGATGTTTTTAGCCTAACTTAGCAAAAAGTACGAAGTAGTAGTAAGTAAGTAAAAAGTTCAAACATACCCTTATCAACACTTCTTAAACACACAAATCCAAACAGAAATGTTAAAGCCAAATTTTGGGGGTTTAAGGGTTACATGGTGTAGCTATTTCCTTGCAAACAAAGGTCAGGGTGCAATGCTTGTGCACACCTCAAGTTTTGCTGTCACAGTAATGTTGCTGGGCTACAGGGCTACAGAGATCTACTGTATACCAAACCCATACCTTTACCATACAGATGCTGCATAGAAGTACAGTGTAACTTTGGACAGATCAATAAGCTAAAAAAAACAACAAAACACAATGGTATGATCCTCTACAATCTGCTGCACGGCTTTCTCTAATGGATCCAGATAAGTTTATTTGGTTTAATTTTACATCCTGACTGAAGAGTGTGCAAGGCAGCTGTCAAAGTATGGCCATTAGAAACATTTTCTGATATATATTACAAACTAAAATAAATATGCTATTAATGCGTTTCTAGTAAGTCATACTGCAAATTAGTGGATAAAAACATTTTTTACATAGATATTTGAACTACTTAAGTCAGCAAAACTGATTTCACCTTCAGGTTAGTTTTGTCTGTGGTTCAGCCTCTCTCAGTGTAAAGCGACTGATAGCTTTCACAACACTGAGGGCACAAGCTGCACTTAAACACTTAATCACTACACCATCTCTGAAAATGAATGCTCTGCTTAATTAACCGGCAGCAGCTCGTGCTTGTAATCTACGACATATATCATTGCATATGATTTCTCTGTTTTTCTTTTTCAAACAATTCCAACTTCCATCGAATTTTCTCTGTGCTTCCTGGGTGTCAGTTGGGGATCGGGGGTTTAATGAAGTGCTGCAACAACAGACTGACTCATATATGCATTTCCTAAGGAGTGACTGTGACTCATAAAGAAACTGCTGCAGGAGAGCACACACTCACAAACACTAATCAGTGTGCATATGCTGTATAGTTAGAAACACAAGCACAACTATGTAGCCGAACTGATTTGTAAGCTGGCTGTCTCCTGATAACAACAATTTTATCGGCTTTGCTGTGACAGCAATGAATAAATTAATGGATAAATAAACAAATCTAAAGAAAAGCGACTGCTTTGAGAAAGAAATCAAAGGTGATCATTTGAATGTGAAGTGAGGCAAAACATTCATTTTTGATGAGTACTTGAGATTAAAGGAAATATTTCAAGCCCCACGACCTATAGTGTGGTATACATGAAAGGCTGATCAAATTCAACAAACGCAGCGTGCAGGACACAAAATGGAGAACAGGCAAAGGAGATAAGATATTAAAAAAAATAGGTGAGGAGGAAATGAGAGGAGTAAGGGAGAACTTAGAGGAAGAGGAGGCAAGAGAGATGGAAAGAAAATTACTTTTGACACAAGTGGGAGATGAGAGCAAAAGGAGGGCAGAATTATCAGACATGCATGTTTGTGTGTGTACGGAAGTGTGCTGATGGATGTGTGTGTGTGTGTGTGTGGCGTAAGTGGGGGTCTTTGGGAGTGTAAATATACATGCATGTTCTGACAGACTGCTGTTGACGAGTGAGAGCTGCTGCAGCTCGCCTTTTCCCAGCCTTTTTTCTAAGCTTGCTCACAGATAAAGCTTCAAGTCTCACTTTTACAAAATGCCTCCTTTGAAACAGGGGGAAGTCTGGTCAAAGACAACACAGGCAGAATCTAAAGGAGATCTGTGTTCCCTACAAAATCTTGTACACTCCTTTTGCTCCTCATTTTTTTTCTGCAGTTTTCTCTCTCTTTCCTTTTCCTTCTTTTTTTCACCCATTTCCTCACTTATTTTCAAAGCGCTTAGACAGTGAGAGTGGAACGCTAACCCCCCCACCCCCACCACCACGCGTCCCAGTGGAGCATCAATATACAACAGAGCCCAGAGGTCCAAACAGGAGAAAGGCTGAGGAGTACAGCGCAACACCAATCCATAATGGATTTTCTTCTCTCTCTCATTCCCTTTCTGCAGCGAGATGCAATGGAGGCACCACTGGCACAGAATGAGAGACGCTGAGAGGGGAGGAGGGGGCATAGAAGAGATGTGGGGGTGGGGGGTATCGACAGGGAGAAATAGAGAGTGTCAATAACAAAAACCCTTAAGAATATTTCTCTCATCTGTCTCTAGAGGGCTTGCATAACATATGTTTTACACTATTAGCAGGGCTAAGCTCATAGCAGAAGGTGACAGGAATTAAAAGCAGCTTTGGTGTCGCTTCAACTGATCAGATGGAGAAATTGTCACTAATTAAGTTAGCCTGCACATGAAGGGCTGCCAAGAGATCTAATAGATGCTAGACTGTGAGCAATAATATCCCACAATGCATAAATGCATCAGTGAATAGCAGTTTTCTGGCTGTATCTTATAATTGCAGCTAATACTAAGAAAAATCTGTGTTTTTAGTTGGCAATTCAGACTAACAATATTTGCTTCTAAAATCCTGAATTGCTGAAAAAGTGTAAACTTGGTGAGCATGAGACTCCAGAGAGAAACCAGAGAGCCGGTATGTTTCAGTTTGCGATGTTAGCACAAGGCAGCACTTTCCAAGGGCTGTTAAATTGACGGTTGTGCGGGAGGATGAGACTGTTGATTCAGAAATTGTTTGTTTCAGTCTTCACACCCAAGTGGGCCTTGTTTTCGTTTTGCTGGTAGCTCTGAAGTACAAAATGTGCCCCAGAATCCTGCCGAATAACCTTGACTGTTGTCACAGCATGCACAGTGTAAGCGTCACCAAAGGATCTGCCCTTAAGTGCCTCTGAGTGCACTTTGGCGATTATAGTCTTGATTATAGTTTTGCCTCTTTTCCAGTTTCCAGTCCACCACTTTCATCAATATCTCTAAGTCCAAATGGCTCTATAAAGGACACTTTCAGTTTAATACAACTTGGGGTTTAATTTCATGGTTTTGGCTGTCTTTTTTATTGGTCACAGAAGCATTGTACCTACTACAATAATTGCTGTGCTCTGGGAAAATGGTGACATCACCACAGCGAAATCTGTTGATGCAAGAGATGAGTGGTTGGATGAGCAGATAGGTTGTAAACAAGAGTTCAGCCAGATTACCTCTGTCTTTACATGGAGATAAAACAACTAGTGAGAGCAGCCAAAATGTCACTGCTAGGTCATAGCTGAACCAGGATGTCGGTGTATAAACTGTGATGGATGTTTAATATGGGCAATGTGGGTACTAATGCCATTGTTTATCTATATTTTCTCTTCCAAATTAGTTTTGCTAACCTGGGGGAATTTGTTTGTTTTTGCCAGTATCACAGCAATCCCAGATCACGGCTCTTTGTCCCCCACTGATCTACCCACAAAACATTAACACTATGCAGGACTTCCATGGGCTGCACGTACAACATGTTAAATGAATGAGTAGATATGGTATGTTTGAATAGATAAGACTTACACAGCAGATTATGCAACTGAAAACAATTTGTATTCCGGCAGTCCAACAATGTAAGACTTTATGTCCTTTATTAGAAGCACTTAATCAAAAAGTCAATTTTGGGGGGTTAAATTGATTGGTACGCTGTCATTATTACTGAGAGGAATCATTTCCATAATTATGCGACTAATGTAATAAACCAGAATTATCCTTTAAATGTTGCTCAATCTTACCTCTGTCAAGTACTGCGCCCTTAATTGCCATTCACTTCAAATCTCAAATTGTTGACTACATTTTTATCTCCCATGGGTTTCATAAGATGAAGATCTATCTCAGCGTTCAGGTCAAATAAAACCCTGGACATCATAAAAACCAACACATGCATGTATGTGTAAAACATTTAGGCCAACTCTACCGTGTTCGCAGGTTCCCAGGGCTGGGTGGCCGCATCATATACAGACAGGATGTCAAAGTCCTCCTCTAGGGCGAAGCCTTGAAACACCAGCTGTATCCGGTTGTGCTCTGCCGCCACAATCACCCATGTACAGTTGGCATAGTTAGGATAACCGTAAGGGTAGCCGGGTCTCTCTATCGTCCCATTGGGACTGTGTAGTGTGTAACTGCAGTTCTGAGCTGTGAAGAGAAAAAAAAAAAAAGAAACAGGCCATTATTAAAAGAGGGTAAGGCATATTAGAACAGCTGACACAGTGTCGAAATTTTGAAGTATTACAGAGTTTAAAGCAAAAGAAAAAGACACTCCTCGACATCCCCAAATAGAAACTACACAAATACACACATGCAAACGCACACCCACAGTCAAACAGTTTGCACCAAGCACTGCAACATCCATTATCACCTACAGCGTGCGGCATAAGCCATTAATATAGCAGTGCTAAATGGCTCACCCTCTCCTAGCTTTCCCCACCTCCATCATCGCACACTCTGTTCACTCACCGGCCCTTTCACCACATTAGTAATAGGTTCCCACGTTAATACATGACATAGCTGGAGTGAGAGAAGATGAGGGGGCAGCAGGGGAAGAGAGGACACACACACACACACACACACACAACACAAAAGTACACACACACACTTGAATAATACATTTAATTGTGCTAATCTTGGATGTTTCTCAGCAGCCGCCTACACTGCCAATCTTAAATTCTAATTACGTGTGAATACGCTGGATAGTCGTTCACTGTAAGGCCCCAGTGCTGTAGCCCGGACCAAGACAGCAGGAATGTGACGTTCTTGAGCACTTTCCTTGAAGACTAAAACCTTGCAAAAAGCTGCTATGGTCACACAAAAGAAAACCTGCATGAATAAATATCACGAGACTCAAATTAGAAATGTCGCGTACATATGCTATATTTATACAACAATCTGTGTTTTCCTTTGTTTGCTTCCAGCCAGCAAACCTGAATCATAATGCAGCCTGATTAAAATGTAATTAGGAGAGATAATTGGAGGACATCTGTTATCTGCATAACCCACATTATTCAACAACAAACAATGCAACAGTAGAGTAGTATGATTTTGGTTTTGTTCATTTACATCCATGCCTATAACTGCAGATGTCTGCGGCAAATCAATGCATGGAAATGAGCTAAATCACTTGGAGGGCTAAAACAGGGCATTAAAACAAGAATCTTGAGTAAACACATCAAGCCAAGGTTGCTTTTGTCAAATCCTCCAGAGGGAATGTGAGTATCATTGAATTATTGAATGCCCGAACATACAGATTCTGTGCTACCCGCGCACGCCCCCATGAGCAGAAATAACCAAAGCTCAAAATCCGGCCCAGATTTACATCCAACCATGCCTCATGTCTGAAAATCCAGCGATTTACAGGTAACAAGGCACCAAACATGAAGACAACAGTAAAGAAAAAAGAAGGAGTCATTTTTATTACTCTGAAATAAAATAAAACGTTTTTAGAGGAAGCATGGAGAGAAAAGAGAAGAAACTGAAAATAAATAATTAAATAAATAAATAAGCATGGATACGGATAATCCCTTGGTTAGCCAGATGAGCGAACGGTGGGACGAGCCACAACAATAATCAAGCCCGTGCATGCAAGATTAGAGGCTACGTGCTGCATCAGCGTGTTTATGAATTCCGAAATGCAGTCGGAAAAAAAAAAAGGTCAGGAGGTAAAGATCCAGATCGTCGTATGCCATCAGCATCAGCAGCAGCAGCAGCAGCGGAGGATAATAGCATCTCCAGTCACAGTATATCCACTGCTGACTGTTGACCTCGGGCCTGTCTCATCAAAAACAGGCAGGAGCCTCTCACCTGGCCACTTTCAGCGCTCATGCGCTTGACCCTTCCAAAAAGATGCTAATGTGTGTGCACTTGAACCCTGCCACCAATACTCTTATTAGATGTATAATTTTGCACTGAGGCTCTGACCAAAGTACTACAATGAATTCTTTCACCTCGAGTGGAACAAAATAGTAAAATGAGATTACCATAAGTAAATATGACCTATATGCTAAAGATGCTGCTGAAACAACAGAGCTATAATGTGCTAGCATTCCCATTACCTCCTCATCTTCAACCAGTTACAAGAACCAAAAAGATCAAAGGAGCTCATCTCCATCAGATCTTCATTAAAAGCTAAATGAAATGTAGCGAAAGATCCACCCTCATTACCATCAGGTCACTACTAGTTATCCACAGGTAAAGCCCACATCCACCTCTCCTACCTGATTTTCATACACACAGCCATGGTCAATAACTTCCTCATCATCTCCTTCATTATGAGACCTCTATCAGACAAACACAATCAATGCCAATGCAGCAGCCTTGATGGCAGCTGATAGGGGTCAGAGGGCTGTGAAACCCCTTGTACATAGGCGTCGAGTTGGACATGTGGCTGGGCTAAACCCTTAAAGTGAATACCGGGAGGCTAAGACTTGGATTGTTATTGCTGTTTAATATCAGTTCTGTAATCAAAATGAAATGCTAGAGGAGAAAATGATTCCCAGGCTCAACAACACATAAACCTTTCATGTTAAAAAATCAATGTGCTTAGAGTAAGAGTTCTCTCAGCGCCACAGCATTAAAGAAAAACACCCCAGAGCCACAAAGGTCGCCAGGAGGGAGTAAGTTTTGAGAACTGAACAAAAGTGATTCTGGCGTCATCAGAGTGCACGTGTTATTAGAGATGGAACATACAAAATATATTGATATATGAGCAGGATCACAAGGAGGAGAGCAGGCTCCATGTTTTATGGGTACAATTAAGAGAAGCAAAAAAATCACTGAATCTACTTGGAGCCTGCCAGAGCCACAATGCTATTTTGAAGCTGCGAGCACCTGTGCCAAGAAGTGGACCGACTCTTAAATCGATAATGACGATACAATGTGGGATAAAAGACTAAGATAACGCTTTTAGTGAGGCTGCTTGGCTGCAGTCAGAAACATTTTACCCTTGCTGAGAAAAATTAATGCTCTGAATTGAATTTGACAAAAACACAGACACATCAAAGTTCACCAAATGTACTTTGCAGACATTATACGATTTATCGCGTCATCGAGCTTAATTCACATTGTAGGCAGTAATAACAGGGATGTTTGCCAGATGTTTTTGCTGCACCTGTAGTCATACTGATTCATAGTCTCCTTGGATCTTTGGGCGCAACTCCTCAAAAACAGTTTACCGCCATAAGACGAAGTGCTGGGGTAAACCAAGGTACTGTAAATTTACTTCTGTTCTTTTGAAACCCAAAGCCTTTTATCATAGATCCCGCGCTTGGAGCTTGGTTGAATTATTTAAGCCTCACCATGGTGCATTATGAAATTAGCTGCTGGGAGCTGGTGACCTACTCCAGCTTCCCTCAGTGTAAATCTAAAGGGAAGAGCTCCATCCTGCAGTTGACCCTCACTGACACACCATAAAGACCCCATAAAACAGACTGCTGGTCGTGGTTGTTTTAGTCCAGTTAGACCAATGCGGCAAGGTAGAAGGTCATTTTCTTAAGTTGTGTAAAGTTAAGGTGAACCATCATGAATGCAGAATAGTAAGTATGCTTTTTCAGCAGCTCTAGAATGTTAGTGTATCGTCACACAGAATGTCTAGGGAATTATTTGCATTGGCTTGTACTGAATGTTAATTCATGCTTGATATCTGTGGATGTTCAACAGATATGTTGGGTCCCAGGCTGTTTAGCCCACTGTGCCACTGGCGGTATCCGCCACCAACTAACTCGAGCGCATGGCGCCAAATGGGTGTACAGGAAAAGTGTGACTCTTGCAGGGCAGCACTCCAGGCTCCACCTGTGTATGTCTGTGTGTGTGTCTGTGTGTGTGCAGGTGCTATTGTTTGCTTTGCCAGGGCAGTTGTTTAGTAGCGGGCACACTGAGCCGCTTGCAGTGCGCCTGACACTTTGATGAATCGATACTACTGTGCTGTACTCCGCAGGACAGCAACCCCAGAGCGGAGGGAGAGACCAAAGGAGAGGGGTGGGGGTGGGGGGGAGACATGCAACGGAGGGGGGGCTGAGAGACACAGAGTTGACTGACTGACTGACTGACTGATCGACTGTGTAGACATATGAGAAAGTAGATTTGAAGGCATGATGTGAGGAATAATAGAAATAAAGGTGAGAAGAGGGACAAGCTGGGGGCAAGTAAAAAATAGCAGCAGAAAAGGGAGAGGAGGAACAGTGTGTTTGAAAGAACATGTCAGGAAGGTCAACGAGAGGAAGAGCAAATAAGTCAATGAGTAAATGAGTTGGAAAGAGTAGGAAGACCATATAGATGAGAGAATTTTTTTTTTTTACCTATTTTCTGTATCTCATTGCCCTTCTGAAGTCAGCCAGACAGCCACTGTGACATCTATAGCAAGATGGAGCTTCATCTGCACCGTTAGCTAAACCTTTGAGGTCTATTTGAGGGTACTCTAGCTGTGTGTGTGTGTGTGTGTGTGTGAGAGTGAGCTAAGGAGGAAGGGTGCTACACACGGGTGTGTAGAGGTATCAGTTTTCTTTACATGGCGAGCTGCATCCCTATACCCTGGGTGAGTACAGTGTCACATATCTGCATGTAACTCCTCTGGTTGAGATACACTACACCACAGTGACTCTCAATGGAGTGAAATTTCATCTCAGTGAACATAATCCCAGCATCACATTCACATAATACCATAAAGACACAACAATACAAGCAATACAGAGTTGCAGATTTTCTTGGATTTTTCCTTTATCTCCCCTCTGTCTCGCTCTCCTCATCTACAATCATCTTGCCTTTGGACAAAGACAAAGTTGCATAGACCATCCTGTTCCTGCAGTCAATAATAGAAGTGGCTTATTTCTTTTTGCTGCGCATGATGAATACAACTGAAGAGAATGAAATATGAAGTTTAAAAAGAGTTCTTTTGAATTTCAATATTTCAGCACAGTGTGTCTAAAAAATGTCATTAAACAAAGAGGTGCAAACAGGAAACTATTGTTAGTGTTGAAGCCATAACATGCAATAGTATACTCTAAGGAAACCTCAGTCACTAAAGTCACCAGGGCACTAAAACCACGTTGAGGGAGGACATACAACCTATTCCAAATTTCAACTGTCACATATTAAATACAGAGTTCAGCTCTTTCCTTATTCTCAGGAGAAACCGTAGTTTCATTTGTGGTCCACCAGGGGCTATATCCATAGAAATGATTGGAGCAAACATGGAATAATTTCCAACCAAATAAGTGCATCCCTTTAGGGTTTGTTGGGCAACAAAGCTACTCCATATCACATATAACCTACCCTATAAGTAAACTTCTCAACAACCAAATGTTTTGTGCGTGTGTGTGCGTAGCAACTGGCCTCCTGGTGAGAAGATAAACCCTTCCGCCCCCATAGATCTCTCAGAATCACTATTTGTCTCTTGATCGTGTCAGCGCCAGAGTGTGCGCCTTTGACCGTGATCATATCCGACTAATCCTTAGATGGCCGCCATTAAATGGAAATGGGTGAGCTCAGCGATCCTGCTCGCCTCAATACATTAGGTAACTGGGGCCAGGAAGACAATTGGCCTGCCATTATAGACAAGCCAATGCAGTGGAAGGCACCAGCTTATAGGCTTGTTCACTCAGCCCCCCAGTGAGCCCCACCCTCAGGTTGTTTCTTTTACTGGGCTGAAGCTTGTATTTACAACGGGCCAGCATCTGAAGCTTGGAATGGACTCCTGCTGCCTGAATCTAGTGAAGAATATTTATTTGTAAACACATACATAGAGGATGCTCAAGCAAAACACATATGTGAATGCATTTAAAAGCATATATACTCCCAACTGTAAACCAGGGAGCACGCAAGTTCTCGCCACACAGACAACTCCCGCCACTTTCGGCGTGGTATGTTGTCCCAGTTGTGACATTCACATTCCAGGCTCTGCATTTCATTCAAGGATCTGTTGACGCTGGCAACGCTGCAGACTTAATACATGGCCAGTACTATGTAAAAGCAATAAAACACATTGTCATGGCGAAACAGCCTGAGGGTGAAATCTGTGGGTAAGAACATAAACAACACCCACGTGCAAAGTTGCAGCCAAAGATTGTGCTGTTGGAGAAAGAGGCTGAGCGCTAAGACACAGGAGGGCGTGCATGCAGAAATGTGCACTTGCATTAGTGTATGCACACACCTCGCCTGTTATCAGGGCTGGCAAAAGAAGCACAATGGAGCATGTGTTCCAGAGAGAGGAAGAGAAGGGGAGGTACAGTTCCTTCCAGCTGGGTCATTTAACCAGTGTGGTATTACCATGCCAGCCAAAGGACCCACAACCCAGGCCACCACTCAAAAGAAAAGAAAAATAAGAAGACACTCCGCACTTTCACATAATTTCAGCCCATATCTAAAACATTTTACCCAGTTCCAACACTGATAACAGAGACAATATTGTTTGATTATTCTTCATCCTCAATCCCACTTAATAAATAAATAAATCTACCAAGGGTTTGTTGATCACAGAAACAGCCCATTCAGAGTCAAGTTAATGTTCTTCCCTTATAGGAAGACCCTTGTTCTTGTGAGGTAAGTTCATTCAGCACTGATACAAATGAACCTCCCACGATAATAAAGTGAGGCAGGATGCCTGGAGAATGCATGTGTGTATGTAGGTGTGTTCATGTTTGTGCATGTGCACGCATTTGTATTGATGACAAAAAGATGAGTTTAAATAAAAAGGAGGAGGAGGAGAAGCATAGTCCTCATTCACTGCTTCTGTCACAGAGGCTGTATGTTGTTCCATGACAACAGGGGAAACAGGAGGAACACATATGACACCGCCTCAATTATTTATCATTGCGCCGAACCTGCCTTAACACTTAATCTCACACACATACACACCCACCACAGCCATGCACACATAATATATATACACACACACATACACACTCACCACCAAAATCATGAGTCATGAACACTTGTCTCATAATTTCAGCTCCAGTTTCTCTGCTACTTATGGAAAAAAGCACAATTATGTGTGACACTAATGTGTGAAACAGTGAAAGTCAATTATCACCTCATTTTCATTCCTCACATCAGACAGCGCCAGGGTCTTTGAGTTATGTTAGACTCCAACCCAGCAGAAGAGCCACCTTTTGTTACATCCTGCTGTTTGTGCTAAAACCACACTTTCTTGACTAGACCAATCAATAGCACATCAAGTATTAAATATATGAGATCATCCAACATGTTGATCTATGTGCGCAAGGTGTGTGTGTGAGTGTGTGTGGCATACATGAACATTTGATCCTCTCTGAGCAGTGTATATTAAACCCGAGAGGAAGCACTGATCCGGAGGTCAGGTCATGACCATCTCCTGCAGGGCTATTCTATCCATCATCGCCGAGACGATGAGCAGCAGATGATCAATCAACCACTTCAACTTAGTGTAGACTTTAACTTTTCAACTCAGATCCTGAACTGGCCCCTCAGGAAGGCTCAACTGTCAGCTTTTGTCCACTTAACAATTAACAGGCTGCAATGCATCACTCTCATACGACTGTAAAAATAAATAAAAAATAAAATAAACACTTGTTATTGCTACCTATAATAGTATCACGCTGTTGACCACATTGATTGAAAATTTTGCATTGGCAATGTGTGCTAATTAGAGCCAATATTGTTGATGTTTTTCAAGAGATTTTAAGATTAGAGAAGAAAGAACTTGTTTTGGCAGTGTTGGCCATGATAATTAGTTAAGATGATACAGTTGGTACAACATTGACACATTTTGATCAGTCAACACCTGAGACAGTTCAGACACAATGATGCATCTAATTTGCATGGAAATTAAAACTGAGATGTTCAATAAAAGTCATTTTGTTGTTGAATACCATCAAGAGATTAGTGAGCTTTTAATTTAGCCCAAATTTAAGATATAAGATATTTTGACAGTTTTTTTTTTTCAGAATTTTTGTTGGTTTTCCATCTTCTGATAGCGACTTTCCACGATTCTGTACTTCTCGCCTAAATGACAGTTAACGTTGTCTGGTTCATTTGTGCAGTAAGGACGCTATTAGACGCTTTCCACTGCTTCGCCCATTAGGAATTTATGCCTCTGTAAGTGGAACATTTAAATACGTATTAAAGACAACTCTTAACATTAGGTTAAACTGGTTTGGACACTGGACACTTTGAGGGTGATTAACCTCTTGGCAAACACACTTTAGACAAATAGGTAGAAGCTGGCTAGCAACAGCATGACTAGAAAGTGGAAACAATTAGATATCTTGGAAATGACCAGATTAGAAATTAATATTCTGTTGTTGCAGTGAGGTAAACTTCAGAGAAAGTTAACAGGTTGGCGCCAACCAACGTAAAATGCAATCTTGACCTTCTTACACTGCAGGTTTCTAAACTATTTTTCAAAAACAACGACCATTGCTGCCTTATATTGGGGTCATTGTGGTTTCTAATTCCAAACCTGTTGTATCTCATGTGTATAAGGGGCACAAAGTAATGGCAAATGGTTGTAAATGTAAGTGTTTCGCTACATTTTACTGTTTAAACCCTTTAATTTCAGACTCATATTCTTCAACAATCTTTTATACTGACTATGATATACCATAGCCACACAATCTAATCCCAACCATTTTACATTTAAATATAAAACCATAAAAGATGTATTTGAGTGAATATGCTTTGGATGCAAACCAAATGGACCTCACAAGTCTAGGATTCTGCAAGGCACTCCCCCTCCCTCCCCACATGATGACTCTGCCACTTTCCCAGAAAAAAAAAAAGAACACAGACAGATTGCCTATAATGCTGAATAGAGAGAGATGCCGTATGAAAAAAAAAAAGACAAGGACAAGATATCTCCTGCTCAGGATTGGATCTAATTTTCAGTCTCGTGGGATCACTGATATCTGATAAGAACAGTGTAAATTGTGCCAAAGAAACTCCCTGCTCGAGCTTTGTCTCTATACAAGACAGACAGGCCATTTACATCTGTCTCTCTCAGTTTGTGGGATTTCTTAGTATTGGTGCAAATTTCACATCTGATAAAACCAGGAAGTGGAGAATCTGAATCAAGCCCTTTGCTCCCACACCTGGCTCAGGAGATGTAAGCTCTGGATTTCTTATTTCTTATTTATTTTCACCCTTAGTTACCTGAAAGATGGATATAGCATATGCTTTTTTCCGACATATACTGCCTCACAGTAGATGCGTGATCTGGGAGCTGGGACCAGCAAGGAACATAGCTGGTGCTGGGAAATGTGGGCAGGAAAAAGCAATGGAGACCATTTTCTCTCCAAGAATCAATAACACGCCTTGAGTGGGCATCACCGAACCCTCCATCTACCATGCCGTGTCTTTAAAGGAGCTGGAAAATGCTAAAGCAATAGTAGATACCTGCAGTTTAATGGAAGAGCTCACAGGATGCTGTGAATGTGAACCAGTGCCAGAACAGAGCAACGGTGCTAGATTTATATTCCCGGATAAGTAAAGCAGCCAAATATATGTTTATTAATTTAATGCTCAGGGATATACTGAGAGTCACATTTGAAGGAAACAAGAGTATTTTGTTTGTTTTCCACTAAGATTTTTTCTCATATTGCTTAGGCTTGATTTGAACTATTGACTTTACAGCCAGAGCCCCTGATATATAAATGTCAAGGCCAAACTGAATGAAAGTGTCTTTACAATGGCAATACCATCAAACCTCTAATACCGCTGTGAAGTATCATTATATGAAACAGGCGAGAGGTAATTGAACTTTATTGAAAATGAATTGATGTTCCTCATCATCCACTGAGTGCCACTTTTAATCAAGGAAATTCGCACACGGCAGCTAGATATAGGGTTCACAAGGTCTAATGATTCAGTTTGTGTTGTATGTGTGGTAAAAGTCAATGAATCTGTGTGTACACTGGCAAACAGCTGCACAAATGACAGTAATGTTTTTTGGGGGCTTTTGGGGGGGGTCTGCAAGTGTTCAGGAATTACTGAGTACGTGTGTGTGTTAGTGGTGGGCTGCTACCACTGTGACGAAGCGCAGTGACAGAGCTCGCCATCAGGAGACAGATGACAGTGTGAATCACCATGGAGGAAGAAAGGTGGGGGAAGAGGAGGGGAGGTGGGGCAGAGGGGAGGATAGAAGGAAGGTACACAGGAAGACAGAGAGACAGATGTGGGGGGTGACACATCAAGGGTGGGTTGGTGAAATAAAAGGTGCTTCGCGAGGACGGCACATTTGCGGTATCATTTGAAACCTGCGCACGCGTTGATCGCACACATGTATCTATGTACACACACACACACACACACAAACACACCTTCTTGGTGGCCCCTTTTGAGCTTGGAAGTTAACGACCTGCTTGTCAACACTTTAGTCTAATCATCCTACAGTGAAAGGGGGGAAGGCGGCAACTCGCAGACTCATCCAAACACACCCATACATGTACCCACAAGCTTACTTACACACTGTTGGATGTTGAAATAGGAGTCTGCTTGATGCCTGATAAGAAAATGAGCCCTCCAAATAGGTCATTTACTAAAGAGAAGAAAATCACCCGGCACTCGAAAAGGCACAGAAACATAGGGCCTAGATTATCTCTCAGCCGGTTTAAGCTTATCACCACTCTACCCCAACAGTCGTCTCCCCTCTCTGCCTCTTATAACCCCTCCCAGTCATTCCTTTCCTGCTGCTTTTCTGTCCCTTTTCTGTCTTTAGACTCTCTATTTCCATCTCCATCCTTGACCACCACTCTCTCCCACTACACAGCTCCACCGTGGGAGAAAAGCAACATCACTGCAATATATGTGCTGACTTCACATTCCAGACACTTCTCGGTTTTGAGTAAACAGATAATGTCGTCTGTTTCTCAGCTCCCACTCCCTCCTTTATTGCTCAACGGTGAATATAGAGAGCAGATGGGAGATAGGAAGCAACGGAGCGTGCAGGTAGTGGAGGATTTGAGACTGAGAGTAGCAGGCAGACAGGTGGGAGAGAGGCGAGGGAAAAAAAGGAAGGAGTTAGGCACCCATATAGGCAGAAATGTATATATGGACCTGTTTGTAAGCAGGTTTGGTCATGCTAGGGGTGACAGGTGACAAGTGTCCAGGAAGGTCAACACAACATGAACTGAGACCACCGAGCCAACTCTAGTTAGGGTACCACATATCTTTTTTTAAGGAGGTAACACAGTGCCTCCATGATGGAGTTTGGGATCTCCAGGGATCTTAAAGTGAAAGTTCTCAGCAGTTCCTAGCAAAAAAATAAAATAAAATTAGAACATCACTATTGTAGTCTGTTAGGGTGCATTATTTTCTATAAAGCACAAGCCGACTCCTTCAGATTGCTGGTTTTGTGCAACCAAGAGTCCAAAACATCCAAACATGAGCGATATGAGACAAAAAAAAAAGTACCAAATCTTCACATTTGGGGAACTGGAACTAGGTGTAATGTGGCATGTTTGCCAATTAATACATTTTGTATAAGATCCTACATGCGGAAACCTTAGGACATGAACTTATCTAATAAGTCTGTGTCCAACTGAAGGTTCAAAGCCATGAAAGCACTGGAGACATCCCAACTTATGAAGCCAGCTAGCCTTCCACTGAGGAGCAGCTGTTGCTGAGGCTGTTGGCTGAGGGGGGAGCTGTCCCTGGTGCCGAAGAGGACTTCGGCAGATTCAGCTGCGCCCGTCGCTGTCCGTGGTGCTGAAAATGTCACAGTACAGTACAGTCTCCCGATGATTAGATTGCACTCTAATTTCTTATTCCATTCTTATCTAAAAAGACATTAGATGCTTAATCTCTAAATTAACAACACCAAATAAGTGCTCCCAATTAAAATCTTATCCATTTAAGGTCCATGGCCTTTTTCTGTGCCTGAAGGTCTTTAAAATGAAAATGTGCAAGTGTGAGTTTGCCTTTTTTTTTTTTCTATTTGTGAAACTTGAAATGAAACGGATACACGCACCAGCGCACTCCTTAACCCCTACACTTTAGCGCGCACATACACACTATCAACTTGTCTCTTTCTTCAGGAGCCTCATGACGGTGCGAATACAAGCAAATGTCACGAAGTAAAAAAGATAAAAAGGAGAGGGGCATCAAGCCCTCCAGTCCTCATAACATTACTGCAAGTTGCATCATGAGCACAACGCGGCGCCTTTTTCTTCCTATAAAGGGGAGCGTGGCTGAGAGGAGAGGACGACTGAGCGTGATCTTGCGTGTAAATGGACACGCTGAGCGACTGTCTCATGCGCCGCTGACGAATGATCTAATACCAGGCCGAGCTGGAGTGGAGGGGGGAGGGGGGGCTAAACCCGCAGCAGATAGGAAAGACGCGTCATCCCCAATCTGCCTCCTCTCGCCTTCCTATTTTCGTTCCTTTCTTTCCCTCCCCGGCCTTTTCGCATTCTCTCCTCTGTGCGTTTTAAATGAATAGAGGTTGATTACCGCTTATTGAGCTACGAGTCCACTGGGACAGCTGGTTTTGATCCCACGGAGACGCGGCGCGCCGCTCTCTCTAAAGATCTCTCTCTCTTTCAGGAGCCTTTCACACATCTCTATCTTTCTGTCTGTGTGGCCCTCGGGAACGATAAAAAGGTTACAGGGGAGGCTGAGAATGGTTTCAAGTAAGATTGGTTGACAAATGAAGACAGTATACTGTACATCTAATGATGCTTATCAAACGTAACCTGGAGAGGAACAGACTTTTAAGTGGGCAAACATGCAACATCACACATGAATCAGCCGTTGTTGGTCATTAATTGGCCCGCCTCGCTTTGGTTTGATGAAGTATGTGGGTAGAGAAAATGCCACGAACCCCAGGTCTCCTCTTCCCTCACCGCTCCGCCTCTCAGCATAGTGTGAAGCTCTGGTGCCGCTCAATGGGAGGATGGGGCAACTGCTGGTGGCTGCACCACCGAGGGACGCGCCAGACCACCTCAACGCCGGCGGTGTGGTATTCAAACATATTTATTGACACCGTTTAAAGTAAACGTCGTTACAAGGGACTAGATAGATAGTCTAGCCACCCCTGGCTCTTCGTAAATATGTGCAATAAGTTAAGAGTCGCTTTACTGGCTCCAAAAGTAGACTCAAACTGCGAGTGAGTGCGCAATAAAAAAGAAGGCTCCCTGAACGCAAATAAAACAAGCAGCCTCCCACGAATATAGCCGCAATGAGATTTACTCCACAGGAGAGTCGAGAGAGATTTGTCAGCATCATTGGGACTGAGCTGAGTGTGTGTTAAAAAACCTACATCTCTCAAAAAACCCATCTAGGTGGTTGATGACACAAGTCTGATCAAAAGTGGGTGACAAAGTGGGAGTTTGCATGGTGGGAGACATGAGAGCTGACGTTCTCTGTATAAGAGTATCGCTCAAGCTTAAACCGCACTCATACAGTATGAGATGTTACGGCCCACTGCGCCGTGGTGATGCTGAAAATGTGCCTAGTTTCCACTCACTCGTGGATTCGGTCTTGTCCAAGCGAAGGTATGAGTGGGCGAACGCGGAGCCATATGACTCACTGTCAAATTCATATTGTGGCAGTGGTAGTATATTCTTGGCTTTTTTTTCTTTTCTTTTCTTTTTTTTTTTTGGCTAAAAATAGTTCCCATTCTGTGGTGTGGAGCCAAGACAGTGATAAAACGTTTGGCTTTCTTTGCCAAAATAGGACCTGCTCGGGTTGGCAAAAAAAAAGCCTGGGTTTTAAATAACGCCACGAGCTTTTTGTCATTAATGTCCACGACAACATGAAAAAAGAAAGGGGGGGGGGGGGGGGGGGGACACTTGGATCCTGTAACTTAGTCTCCTTTCAGAAACACGTCAGGTTGGGAAAGACGTGAAAGTAAATGAATAGTAATGATAATCTGTTGAATGCCCTGCTCCGGTTGCAAGATTTTCCATTTGCAATTAATCAGGGACAGAAAACCCAGAGTCTGTTAATTAGGCCTAACCCCCCCCCCCCACCCACCCACCCCATACACACACACATGCGCGCGCACACACGCGCACGCTCAACTAGCCTACGCACACACACACACACACACACACACATACAGAAAGAGAAGGGGAGAAACTGTACCCACAAATGTTATACATGGCTGTTTACTTGGGAAAGTGGGGAATGTTATCTTATGAGGAAACTCAGCAAGAACAGTTAGAAAGAAGAACATCCCCTTCCACACGCACACGCACACGCACACACACACACACACACACACCCTTTTGGACTCTGAACAGCATAATAATCAGCCGCCTGCTTGACCACCTCAACTGATTTCCTCATGCTGCACTAACGTTGCCTCTTTACCTGAGAAACCTGAGAAGCAACATTCTCTCTCTCTCTCTCTCTCTCTCTCACACACACACACAGATGGTTATTTAAACATCCCTACAGCTCATTTAATCCACCCCTGCTCCTCAAAAAAATTGCCTAACACACACACAGTCCTTTAATGACGCGCATCAACAGAGTCGAGGATACAGACACAAGCTCAGTTTGCAATTCCTGAGGATCCGCTGTCACCAAAATAGCCACCCAACCAGCCACCTCTCCTCTATTAATAACTTTGGGCTGCTGG
>BRZM01002766.1:51342-132388 GCA_033238685.1 Lates japonicus | reverse complement strand
GAGAGATAGGAGTTCAAAATGGGAAAGGGAGTAGACGACGGGGCTGGATGTGAGATAAGGGCACAAGAGAGGTAAATATACGCGTCGAGATGAGAAAATAAAAGAGCAGGGGAAGGGCGTTTTGGAGATTAAGCACAGCTTTATGGGTATTATTAAGTGGGTTTTCTTGTTCCGGGATGAGTGCCCGAGCAAAAAACAACATTACATAAACCAAATTCAGCCTGACTCACAGCTACATTCACCTGGGTGGCTTTCAGGTCACAGCAGCAGAGATGAGTAAAAGAGCTGACAGCTACTTGGGCAGAGATATAGGGCAGCTCTGCTCTGTAAATAGTTTTTGGATCTAAGTCATTAGGATGGGTGGCTTTTTACTCTCTGACAGCAAAGTCTCCAGGCTGTATCACACAGTCTGACCAGACGCCATAGAAATAAGAGGTTCACATGAGGCCGGGGGTGAGTGATAGAAATGAAATCAAAAAGGAAAAATGCTTTTATTTCCTGGAATGCGCACACATCACATCACGATCACACACATTTTCCTTCATGTTATGACCAAGACGTGTCCCCAGCACACTGACGAGATGCTGATATGGTCTGCACTGTTGATGAAAACCCATTCTGCCAATTCAGAAGCATGATTTAATGTGACTGAATTCACTGTTGTCTTGTGAATTTTTGCCATACCATAATAATGTATAACTAAAATACTTTGATGTCAAAATCGCCCCACCCCCCCTTTTGCACAACACCCTGTTTGAAGTGCTTGCTGGGTTATTATCACAACAATGGCCAGCATCCATTACTTCTGCAGCATGTTTTAAAATCTCATCTCCTCTGAGGAGTCAGGACCGATTGATGTGCGAATTATAATTCATCATGAGAGCATGTCTGGCTCCACCTGCGCTAAAATGAGAGATGAAAGTAAAAAGTATCTCATCTGCTAGGCAACATTAGTTTGGGGGGGGGGGGGTCACTAATAAACTGCTGATGCACTGCTCTCACTCTCTCTCTCTCTCTGTCTCTTTGGGTTCAACATTTCAGGCGACTGGTGGCTCCATGCATCACACACACACACACACACACACAGTGCAGACCATTTACGGTGCAAACTGCACTCGTTAATAATTCACATCTGCCAAAGGGGCTCCGCTTATATTTTAGAAAAACTGTGATGGCCAGGCTACATGTGCCAGTTGCACCTGTGGGATTTATTTGCGCACTGGAAACCTCCAAACCCCAAAGGAGGAGGGAGGAGAGAGGGATTTGAGCAGAGGGGAGAAGAGAGGACACTTGAGGAAAGTGAGAAAAGACAAGCCAGATATTGAACACTGAGACTAACAGGTTCTCCTGCGAAGACCAATGAGACAAAGCCCAAATTGTCCAAATGCAGTGAAAGAATTTGAAACCCTGAGCAGGTTTTTGGAGGAGAGGAGAGCAGAAAGATGGACAGGAGTGGAGAAAAGATAGAAATAGGAGAGAGGGGTAGATTCTCATTTACAGTCCCGACAAATCCTTGCTCCCCATCCTTGTTGCTTCCATGACAACCAGACAGAGGGTTACAAGGTGGAGGGCGTAATGAGTTTTTGTCTTTAGATAGATGCAGACGCCGCATCTCAGCCACTCTCTTCCCCCTCAGTGACCTCCCACTTACCAGCCAGATGAAAGGTAGTATTCATCTGCCTTTATTAGTGTCACCCAAAGCTATATTTTTACGTTTTATTAAAGGTAGTAGTGAGCAGTGAAAGGAAGGTGCAATTAGACGGGAAATACTTAAAGTTCTGTGAATGGAGAGGGGCTTACTGGGATGCACTCGGTCTGTCCAATGTGCACACACACACACACACACACACACACACTCAGGGGGTTTGTGGAAATAGAAACCGGTTTATACTCAGCTCGGTAGCTTAAGTAAATCTGTTCTGGCTGTTTTCATGGGCACAGTGTGCACATAACACAGGCAGCACAATACAACAGAGAGACATGCAAACACAAAGACAGACTTAAGGATGTTCTGAGGATGAGGCGAGTTGTCCCCTTTGTCTATTTTTGGATGTGTGTGTTTGTTTCAGCTGGGATTGCAGCAGAAGGGACTGATTTAGAGAGTAAAATAATTACCTTCCTCTTGCCATCCTGCTCTCTGTCCACCCCTCTCCCTCTCTGCAGGGGTCCCAGGGCTCTTCCACCTCTCTGTCTTCCGCTAAAGTTTCCATCTCGGTGGAAGACGGGGATGGACTCATTACTGAAGGTGAGGAAACTTTATGTTACAAGAATTTCTCATGTGTCTTGTTGGTTGGCAGAGGTGCTGTACGTGCAAATACCATGCATGTCTGAATCATGTTCATGACCTTTAATGCGTCTCTCTCTCTCTCACACACACACACACATCTCGCCTATCTCTGTGTCCTTCATCTCGCCCCCCCCCCCCGACACTACCAACAATGAAGGACTGGTACATTTTGTTGTTTGGCAGACTGTGAGTTGTTGACATCATGAGGGAAAGCAGCCACTCAATCCACTAATCTGACATTTATCTTTGATTTTATGCTCTTATAGAGAACCCAGGGGACCTTCTTATGTCATATAAATCAATGCATGAATTAATCTGTAACTGAACATTCACTGCATATATTCGCACTTTGATTTACCAGTTGGTTCCGCATTTACTTTTCCATTTGCCAACTTGATTACCCTTTACAGAGCACTCTGCAGAGCCTTAGTGTGACCAAATGTCAACAGTGGGATTAAACTAGAGCTTTTATTTGCTTTGAAACTAAATTTAAAAAGAATCATCATGGACTTAATGATTTATGATTGATAATGCTTATATTTTAAAATCTATTTAGAGTTTTCGGGATTTAAGAATTTGTGCTGTCCATATTTATTTAAGTTTTTCATTAGTCCTTTTACAATTGCTTTATTTATGCATAAATATTTTTTATTTATCCCACCTTTATGTTCAGTCAGACATCAACTATCCATCCATCCATTATGGACCACTTATCCTTTAGGGTCGTGGCTCCTGGGGAGTGGGGTGGAGGGTCTGGGGTCTGAGGCCATTCCCAGCTGACATGTCCGTGAGAGGTGGGGTACACCCTGAACAGGTCACCACTCTATCATAGGACTGACACATAGAGGCAAACCACCATTCACACTCACATTCACACCTAGAGGCAATTTAGAGTTGCCAGTTAACCTGCATGACTTTGGATTATGGGAGGAAACCCACGCAGGCACAGGGAGAACATGCAAACACTGTACCACTGTGCACCATGCGGCCCGTAGGCATCAAGTAATTATTAGCCATTATAGTCACCACATCCCCTATTATAGCCATTAATAAGGTTTTCTGTGTCCTCTGTACTTACCTGTGTGAGTGCATACAATGAATTCTCCTCAGTCTGAAAAAAGTGTAAAAAACTGAACAACTATAAATGGTTCATATTCTCCCTCAGCTGCTCTAAACCTTGTGCTTCCTCCACGCAGCTGAGGTTCTAGTCGACGAGGTTCCAGCTGTGCCGTCCTACATATCAGACCGCTACAAGGTGGGACGCATGCTAGGTGATGGCAATTTCGCAGTCGTCCGAGAGTGTGTGGAGCACTCCACAGGACGAGAATACGCTCTGAAGATCATCAACAAGGGCAAATGCAGAGGCAAGGTAAACATACCGCTAAGAGCTGTGACTCCTAAAGCAAAAGAGTACTGTGCAAGGATACCTCACACAGGTGTTACTGCTGAAGTATATGTAGTATATATATATGGTGTGTATGCAGTTAACCAGTCAAAGACACCAACAAACAGTTAAGAGAACTAAGAACAAAAAAACAAAAAAAACACTACACAGAAGCTTTGTGCAGTTTTAATCTCAAATAGATTAATTCAGTTGTATCGGCTAAAGACATTAGAGAATTTTCTCAAAACATAAAAGAGCATTTAATCCTTCATTTTATCTAATTTTTAGGATGATGCTTGTATTAATTTTTATTTTCTTTCGCAACTTACCACCATTTGAAAATCTTGTTTTCACTATCCTCCAGTCGTCTAACTTAGCATCTTGCTGCAGTGATGTAGAAGTGTACTCAAGAGCGTGTCAGTACACTGTGACATGTGGTTACAGTTACACCCATCACACCGACATTAGCTGGGACATATTTGAAGCTTTTAACCACAGAGGGCAGCAAAACTGTTTTTCATCCTCATATTAAGATAGTCTAGTAACATAAGATACTTTTTAAGATAGTGTTTGTTTAATTGTGTTTTTCCTGGCTATAAAATTCATTTAAATTCTTGTTTCAGGAGCACATGATACAGAACGAGGTGGCCATCCTGCGTAGGGTCAAACATCCAAATATCGTCCTGCTCATAGAGGAGGTGGACACTTACAACGAACTCTACCTGGTCATGGAGCTGGTGAAGGTGTGTGGCTATGTTTGTGTGCTGTAATCACCTCTTTTTTTAAATGTGTTTGTGCGTCAGCCCCTCTGGTTAGGAGCAGGCCAGGATATTTTGCTCATCTGAGATAATGGATACAGCTATTCTCTACATATGATGGTGATCATTATCTCCAGTTTGAGAGCGACAGAGAGGCAGAATTGGTGACAGAGACACAGCAGCAACATTCAGCCGGTGAAGCAAATGATGAATTCCAACCAGTCACACAGTGTGGGATCGAGAGAATCAGTCTATGGCCCGGAGCGCTCGTGTGTTCACATTCCTCATTCTCTCTTGCTCTCTGAGTCAAGAAATATTTGTGCATAATTCAGGAGCCAGGAATGTGATCCATCTGTTCGCGTTGTGGTGAGGAGTACTACAGAATATAGATGAGAGGCAATCTGTGGGAGAAATGTGTGTACGTGTGAGCGCGTCCAAAGTAGGAGGATCGAGAGGATGAATGAGGTGGAGAGAGTCGCTGCAAGAATGACAGGGGCTGAGAGAGGGAGAGAGACAGATGGATGCGTTAGAAGGCGAGGCAAAGGCTAAGAGCCGCACGCAAGAGAGAGAGAGAGATGGTGCAAAATAAAGCCAGAAGTATATGTGTCCATGTAGTTTTGTCTCCTTTTGCCAGGTGCTGTTTTTGGCTAGGTCCCTTAGTTCCAATTAAGGGAAAACCTAATGCTACAGACCCTGATGTGTGCTTGCACCGAGGCCTAACCTCAACCCCATCCAACACCTCTGAGATCCTGACTGTGAGCCAGTCTTCTTCTGCCAACATCTACATCTACCTACAGCCAGGTTCCAAAATTTTAGTGGAAAGCCTCCAAAAAAGTTGGAAGATCTTATAGCATCATATCAAAGGATGAAGTTTTTGTGAGCCTTTATTTTCCAATGTTTGCCGGAGTCAGTGATTGATGGGGACAAAACTTTTTGGAGTGGGTGCAGTATTGGGAAGGAACGGTGTACCTGGCCATTGTGAACAGTTGCTGCAATGTAATCCAATGGGTGATTGCAAAAGTTAGTCCACTACACTGCTCGTTTTTGCCATTGGCAGACTCAGATTATTATTAAAAGTGTCTGACAACATTTATAGAAAGGATTCCTGCAGAGATAGACCTTGTTATTCAATAGTAAGATCATTTTGTTTAACCAGAAACATCGCAGTACGGTATATCATTACTAGACTAAGCAGAACATGGCAGTTGCTGGATTACTGTTGCCTCAATTGGTTACTTTGTTTGTGTTACTGTGTGGTACTTTTACTTTACCTCTTCTTTGTACTTCTTCCACCACTGAAAGTCGCACAGTAACACAAACAAACTAGAATGTCTATGCTGGGAATGAGATGTTCAACAATGATGTGTTGGTGTTAACGTCCAAATGTCCACATACTTTTGGGCACAAAGAGGAAACAGAGAAGTGCAAATGCATTGCTTAGTGGCTGAGCTGTGGGATTTGACAGCTCTCATATTTAAATAACTGTTGCTGTGCAGGTCGGAGGCTGACAGTGTGTCTGAGTCTGTGCGGGGAGAAAAAGAGATTCAGCCCTATTTTAAGCCTCTGTTCCACTTAGTCCACTCAGGGAGAGAGACACAGAGAGGATAGGAGAGAGACGGAGAGAGAAGAGGAGGGTGAGAATCAGACAGAATGAAAAATATGAGAAACTGAGGGAGATAAAGAAAAAGCCTGGGAGAAAAGAGGAAAGGGTGAATTAAAGGGGGAAAAAATAAAATGAAAGGGAAATATTAAAGACAGGGGGAGGAGATGTTTCAACTAAGGTGAGGAATGAGGACACAGTTTACCCTTCCAGCTGCTGAGCAGACGAAAACCCTTGCTACTAAATCAACTTTTTTTTTTTTTTAGCTGAAAACTCTTTTCAGCAGAAAAAGAAGAGCAACTGTGAAAACTTGGAAGTGAATATGTCAGATTCTCTGTGTGGAAACGCCAAAGAAACTCCTGTGACATTGCTCCTATTGCTGACAACCCACTCATCCATCATCATTTGTCCATAGGGCGGAGATCTGTTCGATGCCATCACTTCTGCCAACAGATACACAGAGAGAGACGCCAGTGGCATGCTCTACAATCTGGCCAACGCCATCAAATACCTCCACAGCCTCAACATTGTGCACAGAGACATCAAACCAGAAAACCTGCTGGTGAGTTCACACAGAGTGGGTCAGCAAGTGTCTTTACTGTATACATAGTCATATAACTTGCCGCAGTATAGTCTCCCTCTCTATCTCTCTCTTTTCCTCCCTCCTTTCTGAATGAGCAGCGAAGTAATATCACTTACTCTGGACTCTCACAGAGCAAAAAGATGACTCATCCCTGCTGCCCTCACACCTCCCGCACACTCCTTCTTCAGCCTCCCTTGTTTGTGCGTTCCCTCCATCCTTCTACCTTCTGTCGACCTCCTCGTTTGTCTTCTCATCCTCCCACTGCCACTCTTCATCCCCTCCTTTGCCCCTTCTTCAACCCTTACCCCAAAAACTGGATCGTGAGGACTAAGACTTTCTCACCTGCAGTGATTTTAGAGATGTTTCACTCCAAAGATAATTGAGTGGCTTCTGTTGCCCTGCTGACCTTAGATGGGGTCCCAGCTTCTTTTCTTGTGTTTCTGCTCCTCTGCCTTCCAGCAGTGTTCACTATTCTACACTCAGAAAAGAGTTTATTGAACTTTATGGTCAATTTTTAAAGTTGGATTTATTATCGCCACTTGGGGCACCACCAATTATCACTATGAAGTTGATATCACAGCACAGATAAATATCAACATTGATTTGGAGTTATTTCTCAAGCTATTTCACTCAGCTTTTATCTCTGTGTTGGTCTCTATCAATCAGAAATACCTGGCTCTGTAGCTGCTAAATTCTCTACTATGTTTACAAAGTTATTTCTAGCCATTAACTTTTACTGAGAACAACTGCCTGCTGCATCTTTAAAGACACTGATGAGAACTGTTAGAGTCCAGCAAATCAGTAAAATCAAAACAATCCACTGAAAGACAACGGGACACTCTGCAGTACTGAAGGAAACAACAAAGGTGGGGTGATAATTCTCATTAAGTTGATAACTAGGAAACACCCCTTTCACATACATGTATATTTTTAACATAAAAATATGGATTATAGCAGCTTTAAGGTCATAGTTTGTTTGTTTCAGTTGTATTATAAGGTGCCAATATGCATATTGAACCACTCTCTCCAGTGCTGTGACTACCAATCACTCTGATATGGATAAGGAAAGTTTTACACTCTGGCTCCCCCAGTGGCCCTGTATCAAAAAGGACAGCGAAGTGACAGTTGTCTCTATGCCGCCCCAGTGGGGAACACTGATCCAAAAATAGTTAAATTTTTCTGATTTAACACCTCACAATCTAACCGTGTAAATGACAAAGTAGTGTTTGAGTGCAGCTGCAGACAGAGGAGTTCTCATGTCTAGATTATACCTCTCTATCTCATTGGCAGCCATTTCTGATGCCAGCATTAACAGCATTTTATACTTTTCTATGCCTCAGGTATGAGCATGCAGATCGGCAGCAAGAGCCTGAAACTGTAGACTACACTGTGGTGGACGGGGATTCCCTACACTGTCCGCGGACTCGATATGTATAACTCTGGAAATCACGAGAAACAGGGTAAGAGTGTCAGTTGCAGAGATGAGGTTATAGTAGAAACCAGAGGGTACTCGTGTAATGGATTCACCTTTTGTACAACAAAAAACGATCTTTGCCCTGAAGTCATCATATTTCTTTGTCTTTGTACAGGTATGGCCTTAAGGTGGACATCTGGGCAGCTGGAGTCATCACCTACATCCTGCTGTGTGGTTTCCCACCCTTTCGAGGGTAAGCTACCCACAAGAGCTGCTCTACCCAGTGAAATCCTACTCTGAATTTTGCTGCTTTTCTTGAACTAATGTTGCACTCTGAGAGTTGTGTATGAGTCCCACCCAGTGGTTAGTAATAATACTGCAGCTTTATCTTTATGTATACACTTACATTCATGTGTTATGCAGGAGCAGTGACGACCAAGAAGTACTTTTTGATCAAATACTAATGGGACAACTAGAGTTTCCTCTACCATACTGGGACAATGTGTCAGAGACAGCCAAGGTGAATATCTACATCTGTATGGACATCGTCTGATCCATGTGTTGGAGCAAATCCACTTTATATAGAGACAATAAAAACCTCACCACCGTTTGTTTGATGCTGCAGGAGCTGATCCGATCTATGTTGGAGGTGGAGGTGGATCAGAGATACTCTGCCCTCCAGGTGCTAGAGCACCCTTGGGTCACGGTAAGTACAGTGTTGATCGAGCTCATCGAGCACCCTCACATCTATTCAGCTGCAATATTTTCCCACAAACGCTGATTTTTTTTTTTCTTCCTCTCCTGCCTCGCTCAATACAGGACAAGGGTCTATGTGAGAACGATCATCAGTTGTCAGTAGCAGGGAAGATAAAGAAGCACTTCAACACCAGTCCGAAGGTCAACGACACCACTGCAGGAGTGTCAGTCATTTCTGTAAGTCACTCCTTGTAGAAATGACATTACCCATAAGCCAACTTGTTCTACAGATTGGTTCATCTAAAGCTGTGGTCATTACATTAAGCTGAATTGGTTTACAGAGTAGTGTAGCTGTGTACCTTTTTAGTTAGTTTGCTCTGCTTCTTAAGACAGATATAACTTTCTGAGTGTAGTTTTTGTCTCTTGGTATTTCTGTTGAACTGGTGTTTAGATTGATTGTGCTGGTTTCTTTTTGTGTTCAGTTGGATGACAGCTTTTCTATGCAGAGATCTGGGTCGTTGGATTTCTACCAGCACCCGGCCATGTACTGGATAAGGTATGCCAGTTTCCATAGAGACACAACTGGGTAGACGGTCACAAACCAGCGAGAAATCAAAACAAACCAAAATAGTGTCTCTGAGATGGATGTCTCCCCCTCCCTCCCTCCCTGCGTGCTGCCCTGCTGACTGGCTGCTGCTGTGCTGCTTTGACAGCTTCATGTTGTCCCTGACTTGTGATCTTTGTGCTTGGCTTTTTGCTTTCTTCCTTTCATCCCCTGCTCGCTGTAAGACAAATTTCATACAGCACCTGCATTGTTGTTGTCCGTCTTTTGCCAGAGCCTTGTCCTTTATTTTGTGTCATTGCGTATCAGTGTCTCCCGGATTTCTGTGAATAACCTTGTGAATGTTTCTCCCAAATTTCTCAGTTGAACATGTCCTATAAATGCTGTTGCTTTGATAACAAAGTAAACAAACTCATGTTGCTGAGGTTTTCAACAGTCACAGTCACTTTTTCTTCACACTATTTCTTTGTGAATGCTGCCTTTCCAAAGAAATAGCCCTGTTCCCTTGTTTGTCTCAGTGAAATTCAGTGATTTTCCTGCTTGATGTGACGCCTCCCACCTGGCTGCCTCTACTGAGACCAGCACTTGCTATTCAGCTCCCATTGCCCCCTGTTGTGTGACCTTATCCACTGATTTATGGAGGACCAACAGAGTCATTGCTATAAAGGTTTATGGTTATAAAGCAATTCGCTGGTTGATATTTAGAGTAACTAAACTTTGAGAAGAGGAATTAATAACAGACTTGAAAGAATTAATAACAAACTGAAGCATGCAACAATTGAATGTATTAGTCTAACATTAAAATGACATGAAAAGAAACAAAATGAAGAAGCTAATATAATTAAAATAGATTAATTAATACTGAAGTAAATTTGTAACTCTTTGACAAATAATTTTAAACAGTTTTTATGAAATGTAGCTTTCCATTTAATTTTCTGTTGCAGACTTTATTGTGATTAGCTGTATTTTGGCAAAACTTGGCTTATAGCTTATCACCACAGTATATAACTAACTGGCTTTACAGAGCCACAATCATTCATTTGTAGCCTACATTTATGGGGTGGTGTTAAGGCATTGTGAGTAGGTAAAACACAATTTTTACTCCCAGGAGGCAGGAAATAAAGCAATGTCAGATACACAGCAATAACTAAAGTTAGCTAACAATAGCCATTAAAAGGTACTATTAGGACCAGACAGTGCATAGAATTGAGCAGTTATGTGTTTTTATTGTGTATGGATTTTTACTTTTTATATGTGAGAATATGTTATTTCTTCTTCTGAACAAACAAACCAAAATCAATATTGTCACAAAAATGAGGGCAAGAGCAAGGAAAAGGAAAAGTGAATGTGGTAACAGTAGAAAAGAATTAGAAATAAAATGATTTATTTAATTGATTTATTCCACTTTTCACATAAGTATTTATAAATATATTCTTATTGATCTTTTCACTGAGAGCTTTATAAACACCTCTATTAATTTGCTGTATCTGTTGGCAGAGGTGGTTTGCTTTGCTTTTGTTAATCCCTCTTCTAACTATCAGATCAAATATCAGTTACTAACTCAGTGAACACATGCAAGGCTTTCCTGGTCCTCCATACTGGATTATCCTCTGTGCCACTGGATCCCTGCATCACAGGATCTAATCACAGTTTTCTCCTGTTCCTCCCTCACTCAGGCCACCCCTCTTGATAAGGAGGGGCAGGTTCTCAGACGAGGACGCCACCCGGATGTGAAGCCACTGCCTTTGCAGACGATGCCGACGGCAACAACAGTAACAACATCAACAACAAAAACACTACGGGCGGAGCCTCCCTGTTGCCTCCCTGGCCTGCCCACGGCCCCTCCCTCTCTGACCCCTGACACTTGCTCTGACCCTTCCCCAAGCCCCAGCCTCCCATCTGACTCTGATGACATCTCCATCAGCTCAGCCAGCACCGTCTGCTCCCCCAACTCGCCCTTCTAGAGAGGAGGCAGAGGGGAGGAGGGGGAGGAGGAGGATAAGGTGTGCAGAGGAGGAAGAAGAGGAATCGAGGAGAAGGAAATCCTCATCCAGCTCCTCCCTCTATGCGGAGGAGGAGGAAGAGGAGACGTCAGCTTCCCCACATTCTCTCATCTAAGGCTGGGGGTGAATAGGGGAAAACTGTGGAGGGAAAAACAAAAAAAAATTCGGAGAGAACTTTTACCTTCCCTGAATCCATCTTTCCAAACCCAGGGGGAGAGATTGATCAGGGGACAGAAGAAAAAGATGGCAGAGAGAGACTTCAGGAGGCAACAAGAAACAGGGATTGCGAGGAAGAGGGAAAAGGCAGAATGAGGCGAAAGACTTTTGTTTATTTATTTTTAACGTTCTCTCATCTGAGCACATGTTACAGGGCTCAAGGAGCGAGAAAGGGCGACAACATATTGTTTACCCTTCAGTGATGATCCGGGCTCAACATGGAAACTTCCTTATGATGGAGCAGCTCTACAAGGCAATATGAGAATATGGACCAATGTTCATGTTTTATTGAACCTTATTTATCCATTCTTTATTCACTGCATTTTTTGATATGTATTTCCCTTTTTCCATAAAGGATAAGGATTTTGTTGACTTGTCCTATAGAGCTTGGTGGAATGAAAATAATGGAAAAGTGTTTAGATGTAGAGCTCAGTTGTGAAGTAGGCGACCGTAGACTTGATGAACAGCGTAATGTTGGAAAATGAGAGGTAAAGTTTGTACAGAAGGGACTTTTTCTTACAAAATGTGTTAAAAACAGTGTTGATAATGACAGAAACAGATCAAAGACAGCACTTGTGCTATAATTCTGTGCTACACACAGTATTGGCGTTGCCTTCCTGTAATGTTGGATTGCAGTATTACAGTTTACATTTTACACAGACTGCTATTAAGATAATAATGGTGCATTGGATCGCTCCTTGTAATTTTGTTAACTGCTACATTCATGATATTTTAATACACAAATTCAGCAGCATTTGGGTGCTTGTGTAGCAAACTCAACTTTTGAACCATTTTTCCTCAATGCGCACATTTTCACAATCGTCCTGTATTCATAATAATCTTGTTTTGTGACGCTCATGTACACATATGAAGCCTTGTTTACATTTTTTTCCCCCAACACTAAAGGCATATTTCATCCACATATTATGTGGAATATTATTCCAGCAGTAAAGGAAAGTGTAATTGTTGCAACCCCGGGTGTACCACGTGTATGGGTTTGGAGAAATGTTTCAGATAGTAAATGTACACATTGAACAGTTTTATGAGGGCTGCCTATTTGCACAAAGTACTGCAGTTTAAGTGCAGTCAAACAGGTCTGAGAGAAAGTCAGTACAGATGCCGGAGAACCAGCAGCACTCTTAGAAAGCAGTACAGTTACAATGATTTATTTCAGCTCTGTACAACCTCATTCATGGCTTCATTTATTCAGATGAAAGCATGACAGACATACAGTAGCCTATTCTTATAAAAAAAAACAACAAAACAGTTTAGTGATGAAGTATTGTTTATATGTTATGTAAATAACATAATTTTATTTATTTTGATAGTTCACAATACAGTATATTTCTTTACTAGTAGTAAGTCTATGAAAACTCTAAAAAAAAAAAAAAAAATTTCAATCATACGTATGTCAGCAAAAAGAAAAAAATTATCTAGAGGAGATCATCGGGTTGAAAGGGAACAACACAGTTGACTGGAAGAGGTGCATTTTGACCTGACCACTTAGATGAGTCTACACAGACAAGACACTGGGAATGATGTCACTTCCTCTGCACAAGCAACCAGTAAAGGAATTTCCAGTAAGTGATGTGAGATTTTAAAAAAGAGAGCGAGGAGAAGCCAGGGAAACTGAGAGGAATGTAGAGCGAGTTCAGTTTTTCGCAGATGATCTCCCTGCAGTCGTCACACTTGTCTGTGAGTTTCTGTATTTATTCCCATCATCACACATATACAGTAATGTGCCACCATATTGACCAAATCAGTATGAATTTGTTGTGCTGTTGAAATACACCCTCTCCAGCACATGGGCACATGTGGTTTACCAAAGTGCTCTCACAGCTGCACCACAGTATTACAATCTGTTGCAATACCAATACCTGTACCTCTGTTCAAAAATGGTCTATCAATAATAATAGTAATAATTAAAATATGTTTCAAAAACAAATTGTCCTGTCTTTTGTAGAGTTATAGTATGATTTCATGTGTTGAAGTCCAGAACACAATCCCTGTGGCAATGAACCTCCAATGATCCCAAAGTGGCTGAATTATTTACACATTCAAACACATGCACATCATCCCATTGATCTTATAAAACAGCTAAAGCTTCTCTCTTACGTCATGTACCAATCAGAAGCGGTTGCTAGGTGGACCAGAATCGGCCAGCCAATCAGCGTTTTTCTGCCAATGTTAGTTGACGTATGTCGTCATTGACTGCGACGTGTCTTGTCATTGGCCACGAACACCTGGGAGGAGCGCAGAGAGGCGGAGAGACAAAGTCGGGGAAAGCAGATTTAAACCAAGTCTGAAACATTGCCTCTGTTTACCAGTACTGTGAGAAAACGTCGTTACTGAAGAGGTCTGGGTGCTAAAACAAATTCTGGAGCTGCTTTTTTGTCGAACAAGAATGAGACTAGACGCAGGACACACCTGCAGCGCGAAGGTAAGGCAAACAGTTAGCGGCTAGCGGTAGCATTAATGTTATCCGCAAGCGTGGGCATTATCAGCGAGCGTTAGCATTAGCATTAGCATTACCTTGACCTTGCAATGATATATTGTAATTCCATTGTCAGTCGTTTGTATCCCATGGGTAAGAGTGTGTAGTGTCTGAAAGTTCATATATGTTTTTATTCTCTGGGAAAGTCCAGAGTTTCACATTATTTCTATTTGTTGGGGTCATGTTTAAGCAGCCATAAACATAAGTATGTAAGTATTAGGGAGAGGGGCTTTCCTCTTCTATGTTTCTTGGAACAAGAGGTCATTGTGTGAAGTCCAGATGTTTTGCTATAGGTCATGAAGACAACAAGCCTATATATACTGATGTTTAGAGCTGTTAGAGAGAGAGATCCATATAGGCTCGGATCCTCTCACAGGCTACTGCAGTGCTTGTCTTGATGCTAAACTTCTATATGCAAGCTAGGCAGAGTCAGCGGAGATCTCTTCATCATCTTCACATCATCACCATCGAATATACCACAAGTGTTTGTGTTTCTGTGACTGAGGCGTCCCTGACATGAGTTATGGGCACCTAACGTGGACGAATAAGACAATGGGCTCTTAATAATCTCTGTAAATCCCTGTTTGTTTTTGTTTGCACTTCACCAACATTTTGCGTGTCCTTGTCATTTTGTGTTCCATCCTGGTTATTTTAACTCCGTTTATGGTGATTTATGATGTCGTCACCGGTTTGTGGCTATTTATGGTCATTTTATATCAATTTGCGTCTCTACCTGGCTGTTTTACACCTGGGCGTTAGCATTAGTGGCGGGCGTTTGCATTAGCTTCGAGCGTTAGCATAAGCCTTATCTTTTTTTCCTTTTTGTCTTCGTTTTTATTTGCGTGGGTTAAAGTGTGTTTGTGTTTCTGTGACTAAAGCGTCCCTGATAAGAGTTATGGAGGGTGGTACCTGTTTAATTTATTTATGTTGATCTGTTTACAACTCCGTTTGCATCTCTGTACAATTACTTTGCAGACATTTCACTGCTTCTTTGTTATTTTATGCTCCATCTTGGTCATTTTGAGTCAGTTTATGGCGGATTATCATGTCGATGTGATCATTTTGTGTCTATTTCTTGTGTTATTGCATCGTTTTGCGTCTCTAGCTGGTTGTTTTACATCTACTTGCGCTTCTTCTTCTTTGTGGCCATTTTGTGTTTTGTTGCGGCAGTTATGTATCTCGTGATAATTTTATGCCTTAGTTTTTTGCCTCTTTGTCGTTTTGTGTGTCTTTGTAGCTTTGTGGTAGTTATCTGTCCATAGCCATGCATTGATCCTGTGTTGTGTATATTTATTGATTAGAAATTTGTTTGTGGTGACTTGAGACTTAATTGAGCTCAGTTTTGTATTAAATGAATACTAGATTTTAATTCTGTGCTCCTCCACAGTTTTAGTCACAAGTTTAGGTCACAGTGTATGAGCTGAGATTACTGTTAGAAATTATTATAAAAACAATTTTAAAAGTTGCTAGTTTTAGTAACATAACTAATTTATTCATCTCAAAACTCAAAAGTGTCAAGGATGTCGAGGTTCTAATGTTTAGTTTTCAGTGTTGTATTCTTTTACACTGTTTTGGAGGTGATCTATTCTTTATTAATGAGGTTATTTGTTTTTCAAATGTTGTACTTGTGTTTTCTAGGTTTACTCAGCTGCTGCAGCCTGGACAGAAACACCAGCTCTCACCTTACAAACAGGTATGTTTACCCAGTCTGAAAAAAATGTGTTGATGGGCTGAATTATTAATGTTAGTAACAGTGTTATTGTTTAAATCATTGGTATGTAATGAGTCTAGTATTGAATGTAATAATAACAGATTAATCGTGCCGAAAATAGTACTAATTTTAATAATTTTTAAAAACTCAAAGTAGTCGTCAGTTAATTTTCTGCCTGTGGACTGAAGTATAATTTAAAATACCAAAAGTAAAATTCCTGCTTTTGAACATTTTCTTAAGTGAAAGCTTTTATGATGCAGTTCACAGTAGGGCTGATTTTGGGAAGAAAAACTAATTGGGATTTTTCTCACAGATATTGCGATTTGACTTGCGATAAAATTTTTAAAGTCAAGCTTCAGTCCAGGATTGAAAGTGAGAATGAAAAATATAATGAATCCAAAATGTATTTATTCTAACAATAAATGGTACAGAACATACACATAGTGAACCAATTCGCAGAAAAAAAAAACTGTTGCACTATGTTCGCTTTCTTTCTTTGCAGTAACTTTACATCGGTCATACTGCTGCCTGTGGTGATTTTTCAAATGCTGATACAGTGAGATGACAGGAGACTGACAGGCACACAGAGAGCTGGTAGAGACAGACACAGACAATTAAAACTATACAGGATTTGTCCTGGAAGAACTTAATGTTAGCTGGTTCGTTCTACTATATTCTCTCTTTTTCTCTTTTTTCTTGCTCAACCAGGTATTTTGCAGCTTCATAATATCAGCAGCACTAATTTTCTCATGGTGGGATGCTGCTACAAAATATGTATAGTGGAAACACTGCAGACAAAGTTGGCGCCATGGCCACAGGTCAGTTATCTCTTGGCAGCCCATTGACAGCGTCAGCTGCTTCTAACTCATCATATCACAGGCAGTTTCAGCTTTAGCTGTGTCCATTGTCAGCACGCAGGGCACGCCGGTAGAATGTGACACCGGAGTGGAGAGAATCGAAGCAACTCACACACTTCTTGTTATATGTGACAGTTGTGTGTTAAACAGTTGATGAGGAATAAGTCATAGTGTATTGATCATTTTCTTTTATATGTTTCTCTTTTGATTTCCTCCAGGTGTCACTATTTCATCCACGATTACAGTGTCTTTGTACAATGAAGAAGATCTTTGAAACCAGGACTGAGTCTTCCAGGTAATTCACAAACAGCTTTACATCAACCGTCCAACACAGAGCACTGACATTAAATTATATATCTTTAGTAACTGATCTGAAGTCAGAATAGTTCACTCATTATTAAAGTTTATTTACATAGTTCATGAAGGTACAGTTTGAAGAAAACAAAGAATTTAAGCTCTTTCTGTCTCTGTCCCTTGCTCTCTTTCTCTCTAATTCTCAGGCTGTCTCTTTGTCTCTTTCACTCTTCCTTGCTCTCAGTCTCTCGCTCTCTGTCTTTCTCATTAATACAGTAAATCATAAAAATGTGAAGAACTTATTCAGTTCAGTGTCACAGTCGTTTGCTTCATTTTGGCTTTTATCAACCAAATTTATTTAAAATTTTAACTGACTTTGGAGAAACAAACATTTCCACCCTCTGCTGTTGTGTGAATATCAGGAGCTGTTCTCCAGTGAATATCAGGAGCTGTTCTCCTATCAGTTCTCCAGTCAGAGCAGCTTCTTCTGTCTTTGTGTGGAAAGCAAATTTAACTCTTTGACTAGTTCTGATTAGTCCAGAACCAGTTAGTTCACACTGGTTTCTTTGTAGATTTAGTGTCTTTTACTTCTCTGTCTTTTAATAGTTTGAAGTCCAATACCCAGAAACACCCTGTGCTTTTATTTTGATGTGTTTAAAGTCACATCCTTATATTAATAGAATAGAATAGGCTTTATTGTCACTGTACAGTTAAGTACAACGAAATTGTGGGTGTAATGTTGTGTTTTTCTCCATAGGATTCAAATTTCAACCATTAAATCACAGAGAGAAGAGACAGATGTGAGGACATTTCCAGAAGGTCAGTTTATTCTTTCCAGTCTGACTCTGTCATTGTCTCACACTTTAAACTTTTAACCTCTTGTCTGGAGCAAATAGCAATAAATTAAAGTTGCTGTAACTTATCAGTTTTAATTAGTATTAATTACTATTATTCAACGGTGTAGCTGCAAAAATAAGTCTAAAAATATTTAGAACTATATATATATATATATGTTTAGGATAGAATAGAAACCCTCTTAATAAATAGATTTAACACCTTCAAAAAATATTTCTTAAAACTTAGTATAAAACATATTATAAACTTTAAAAATAGGTCTAAAAAATTCAAACATTAGAATCATGACATTTTTCTTATAAAAAATAAAATTATTTGTATATCATCAGTTATAAAAACGAGAAATGCAACTCAAAAGTTTCTTACTAAACTTTTAATGATTTTATTCCAGACAACATTTAACAAATCACTGATAATGTAGTTAATGTAGTTATGAGCACATTTAAAAAAAAAGATGAACATGTCTACTAAGCATCTTTGTGATCATTTAAGTGCTTGTGATACAATCATTAATTAAATTGTTGTATCATAAGCAGTTCAATGTTCTCACAGGTGTTTAATAAAGACATGTTAGTCTTTGGAAAATGTGCCCATGACTACATTACAGATGGTAGAGAAAAACAAAATGTTTTTACTTAAACAACAGGAAACTAACACTGTTTACAGCAGTTAGATGGTGGAGGTCTTTTATCTAATTAACAGCTTCATAACACTATTGTTTTCTTTCATCCACTTCCTCAGGTCTTCAGCTGCTGTCGTCTTCTCCTGCAGAGACAAGAACACGTGTTAATTACATAAACTGATCAATTAATCTATTTTTTCTTACTTAATTACAATAATTTAAACTGAACTTTTCTCAGTATCACACATTTTGTATGTTTTTATAATTATCATAGTCACAGTAATGACTATATAAATTAAGAACCTATTTGAATGATTACAGTTATCTCTCAAATTTCATAGAGATAGATAAACATGAACCATGCAATAAATACAACAAAATAAAACTGTTTACTGCACAGACATTACAGAAATTTTTGACGCCTTACTTTACTATGACATCAGGCTTAAGACAAAGGTAGTGTCTTAAAGCAGTCATTTTGGTATTTTGCTATTTCGAACAGTGTAATATCACTACTCAGATCCAATCTATTACTGTGTACATAGTCCTGTTTATGGTGATCATATTGTTATACATTATCTTGTCTTGTTTATATCACGCTATTTTGTATTTCTGCTGCTGTAACACCGAATTTCCCCGCTGTAGGACTAATAAAGGATTATCTTACTCAAATAAATATTTCTGAACACTGAATATTTTGTTAGTCTGTTTAATATTGTATAAAAGTGAATATTTTTAGCCAGATGTTAGGAGTACTATGACATTTTTACACCTACCTATACAATGACATTTTTTGACAGTTTTTCACCGTTTTTGATGCCATACAATACTATTGATGGTTTTTGACGCTATACTATGACATTTTTCACGCCATACTATACTATGACATATTTAGAACATTTTTCATGCCATGCCTATGACATTTTTTGACACCTTACTATACTGTGAAATTTTTTGACCATTTTCATGCCTTACTATACTATGACATTTTTGACGCCATACTATACTATGACATTTTTTGCCAGTTTTTGACACCTTACTATACTGTGAATTTTTTGACTATTTTTCATGCCTTACTATACTACAACATTTTTGACAGTTTTTGAGGCCTTACTATACTATGAAATTTTTGGACCGTTTTTCATGCCTTACTATACCACGACATTTTTTGACTATTTTTCATGCCTTACTATACTACAACATTTTTGCCAGTTTTGGCGCCCACTATACTGTGAATTTTGACCATTTTTCATGCCCTACTATACTATAACATTTTTTGACTATTTTTCATGCCTTACTATACTACAACATTTTTGACGCCATACTATACTATGATATTTTTTGATGGTTTTGGACACCTTACTATACTATGACATTTTTTGACGCATACTATACTATGACATTTGTTGACCATTTTTGACACCTTACTATACTGTGAAATTTTTGGACCGTTTGTCATGCCTTTCTATACTATGACATTTTTTGATGGTTTTGGACACCTTACCATAGTATAAATATTTTTGACCATTTTGTCATGCCTTACTATACTACTAACATTTTTGACAGTTTTTGAGGCCTTACTATACTATGAAATTTTTGACTATTTTTCATGCCTTACTATACTACAACATTTTTGCCAGTTTTTGAGGCCTTACTATACTGTAAATTTTTGGACCGTTTTTCATGCCTTACTATACTATGACATTTTTTACCATTTTATGCCCACTATACTAGCAACATTTTTGGATTATACCATACTACATATTTTTTGATGGTTTTGGACACCTTACTATATTTTGACCATTTTTGACGCCATACTATACTATGACATTTGTTGACCATTTTTGACACCTTACTATACTGTGAAATTTTTGGACCGTTTGTTTTCTATACTATGACATTTTTTGATGGTTTTGGACAATTTTACCATAGTATAAATATTTTTGACCATTTTGTCATGCCTTACTATACTATGACATTTTTTGACGCCATACTATACTATATTTTTTGATGGTTTTGGACACCTTACTATACTATGACATTTTTTGACCATTTTTGACGTCATACTATACTATGACATTTGTTGACCATTTTTGACGCCATACTATACTATGACATCTGTTGACCATTTTTGACACCATATTGTGAAATTTTTGGACCGTTTGTCATGCCTTTCTATACTATGACATTTTTTGATGGTCTTGGACACTCACCATAGTATAAATATTTTGACCATTTTGTCATGCCTTACTATGTTCATGACATTTTTGACGCCATACTACATGAAATTTTTGGACTGTTTTTCATGCCTAGACCTGAAATTTTGACATTTTTTGACAAACGATGACCACTCAAAACCTGGGTCCAAATCCACTTCAAATAACATAAACATACCCTGAGTAATTTAGTAATAAATCTAGATCTGAAATTTTGACATTTTTGACTCCAAACGATGACCCGTCAGCCATCGCAGACATCAAAAATTGTGGTGTCAACTTGTCAAAGAATTCACTCAAAACCTGTCCAACCACTTCCAAATAACATAAAATATGCCTTGAGTGTTTTTAGGTGAAAATTAGGCCCTGAAATTTTGACATTTTTTGACTCCAAACGATGACCCTACCGCCTGTCGTGAGACATCAAAATTGTGGTGTCAACTTTGTTGCAAAGACCACCAAAAACCTGTCCAACCACTCAAATAACATAAAATATGCCCTGAGTAGCAAATTTTAGGGGTAAGCAATTAGGTTCTGAAATTTTTGACTTTTTTCACAACGATGACCCACCCGTCGTAGACACATCAAAAATTAAAATAACTTTGTCAAAGAATCTACTCAAACCTGTCCAAATCCACTTCAAATAACATAAACATGCCCTGAGTAGTTTTAGGTGAAAATACCCTGAAATTTTACCTTTTTTCACTCCAAACATGACCCGTCACTTCGTCGCAGACATCAAAAATTGTGGTGTCAACTTTGTCAAAGACCACTCAAAAACCCGTCCAAACCACTTCAAACAACATAAAACATGCCCTGACTAAGTTTTTATACCCCTGAGTAATTTTTAGTAGATAAATCTAGACCTGAAATTTTAATTTCACTAAACGATGACCCGCCCATTGTCGCAGACATCAAAAATTGTGGTGTCAACTTTGTCAAAGACTTCACTCAAAACTGTCCAAATCCACTCTGGCAAATAACATAAAACATGCCCCTGAGTAGTTTTTAGTGGTAATTAGGCCCTGAAATTTTAGATTCTTTTTCACTCCAAACGATGACCACCGCCTGTTTGAGACATCAAAAATTGGTAAATAACTTTGTCAAAGAACCACTCAAACCTGTCCAAATCCACTCAAATAATACAAAATGCCCTTGAGTAGTTTTTAGGTGAAAATTAGGCCCGAAATTTTGACTTTTTTTCTATCAACCATATCTCACGCCTGTCGCAGACATCAAAAATTGTGGTGTCAACTGACAAGAATCTACTCAAACCTGTCCAAAATCTACTTCAAACAACATAAAACATGCCTGACTAAGTTTTATATACCCTGAGTAATTTTTAGTGATAAATTTAGACCTGAAATTTTACCACTCCAAACGATGACCACGCCTCTGTCGAGACATCAAAATTGTGGTGTCAACTTTGCCGCTATGAATTCACCTAAAACCCGTCCAAATCCACTTCAAATAACATAAAATATGCTCCTGAGTAGTTTTTAGCAGTAATTAGCCCTGGAAATTTTGACTTTTTTCACCAAACGATGACCCGTCACTCGTCGCAGACATCACAAAATGGTGTCAACTTGACAAAGAATTCACTCAAAACCTGTCCATAAATCCACTTCAAATAACATAAACATGCCCCTGACTAAGTTTTAAAATTTCGAGTAATTTTTTAGTGATAAATCTAGACCGAAATTTTGACTTTTTTCACTCAAACGATGACCTACGCCTGTCGCAGAGACATCAAAATTGTGGTGTCAATTTGTCAAAGACTTCACTAAAACCCGTCCACAACCACTTCAAATAAATATACAAACATGCCCCTGAGTAGTTTTTAGGTGAAAATTAGCCCTGAAATTTTGACTTTTTTCACCCAAACGTATGACTCCGTCACTGTCGCAGACATCAAAAAATTGTAGTCAACTTGTCAAAGAATTCATCAAACCTGTCCAAATCCACTTCAAATAACATAAAACATGCCCCTGAGTAGTTTTTAGGTGAAAAATTAGGCCCTGAAATTTTGACTTTTTTTCACTAAACGATGACCCGCCGCCTGTCGCAGACATCAAAAATTGTGGTGTCAACTTTGTCAAAGAATTCACTCAAAACCTGTCCAAATCCACTTCAAATAACATATAATACAGTTCTGACTAAGTTTTACATACCCCTGAGTAATTTTTAGTGATAAATCTAGACCCGTACCTTGATTTTTTCACTAAACGATGACCCGCCCCGTCGAGACATCAAAATTGTGGTGTCAACTTGTCAAAGAATTCACTCAAAACCTGTCCAAACTAATTTCAAATAACATAAAACATGCCCTTGAGTAGTTTTTAGGTGAAAAATTAGGCCTGAAATTTTGACATTTTTTCACTAAACGATGACCACGCTGTCGCAGACATCAAAATTGTGAAAATAATTTGTCAAAGAATTCACTCAAACCCGTCCAAATCCACTTCAAATAACATATGTTATGCCCTGACTAAGTTTTACATACCCCTGAGTAATTTTTAGGTGATAAATCTAGACCTGAAATTTTGACTTTTTTTCACTAAACGATGACCCGCCGCCTGTCGCAGACATCAAAAATTGTGGTGTCAACTTTGTCAAAGAATTCACTCAAAACCTGTCCAAATCCACTTCAAATAACATAAACATACCCTGAGTAATTTTAGGTGATAACCAGACCTGAAATTTTGACATTTTTTGACTCCAAACCATGACCCGTCACCATCGCAGGACATCAAAAAAATTGTGGTGTCAACTTTGTCAAAGAATTCACTCAAACCTGTCCAACCACTTCAAATAACATAAAACATGTAGCTCTGAGTAGTTTTAGGGTGAAAATTAGTCTGAAAATTTTGACATTTTTTCACTCCAAACGATGATCCGCTAATTGTCGTGTGAGACATAAAATTGTGGTGTCAACTTTGTCAAAGAATTCACTCAAACCTGTCCAACCACTTCAAATAACATAAAACATGCCTTGACTAAGTTTTACATACCTGAGCACTTTAGGTGATAAATCTAGACCTGAAATTTTGACTTTTTTCACTAACGATGACCCGCCGCCTGTCGCAGACATCAAAAATTGTGGTGTCAACTTGTCAAAGAATTCACTCAAACCCGTCCAAATCCACTCAAATAACATAAACATGCCCTGAGAAGTTTTTTAGGTGAAAAATTAGGCCCTGAAATTTTGACTTTTTTTCACTCCAAACGATGAATCCGCCACCTGTCGCAGACATCAAAAATTGTGGTGTCAACTTTGTCAAAGAATTCACTCAAAACCTGTCCAAATCCACTTCAAATAACATAAAACATGCCCCTGAGTAGTTTTTAGGTGAAAAATTAGGCCCTGAAATTATGATTTTTTCACTAAACGATGACCCGCTTGTCGCAGAGATCAAAAATTGTGGTGTCAACTTTGTCAAAGAATTCACTCAAAACCCGTCCAAATCCACTCAAATAACATAAAACATGCCCCTGAGTAGTTTTAGGTGAAAAAATTAGGCCCACTGACCTTTTTTTCACTAAACGATGACCCGCCTGCCTGTCGCAGAGACATCAAAATTGTGGTGTCAACTTGTCAAAGAATTCACTAAAACCCGTCCAAATCCACTTCAAATAACACATAAAACATGCCCCTGAGTAGTTTTTAGGTGAAAAATTAGGCCCTGAAATTTTGACTTTTTTTCACTCCAAACGATGACCCGCCACCTGTCGCAGAGACACATCAAAATTGTGGTGTCAACTTTGTCAAAGAATTCACCAAAACCTGTCCAAATCCACTTCAACAATATAAAACATGCCCCTGAGTAATTTTAGGTGATAAATCTAGACCTGAAATTTTGACTTTTCACTCCAAACGATGACCCGCCGCCCCGTCGCAGGACATCAAAATTGTGGTGTCAACTTGTCAAAGAATTACTCAAAAACCTGTCCAAATCCACTTCAAAAACAAAACATGCCCTGAGTAGTTTTTAGGTGAAAATTAGGCCCTGAAATTTTGACTTTTTTTCACTAAATGATGACCCGCCGCCTGTCGCAGACATCAAAAATTGTGGTGTCAACTTTGTCAAAGAATTCACTCAAAACCTGTCCAAATCCACTTCAAATAACATAAAACATGCCCCTGAGTAGTTTTTAGGTGAAAAATTAGGCCCTGAAATTTTGACTTTTTTTCACTAAACGATGACCCACTTCTGTCGCGAGACATCAAAATTAAAGTCAACTTGTCAAAGAATTCACCAAAACCTGTCCAAATCCACTTCAAATAACATAAAACATGCCCCTGACTAAGTTTTACATACCTGAGTAATTTTTAGGTGATAAATCTAGACCTGAAATTTTGACTTTTTTTCACTAAACGATGACCCGCCTGTCGTGAGACATCAAAAATTGTGGTGTCAACTTTGTCAAAGAATTCACTCAAAACCCGTCCAAATCCACTTCAACAACATAAACATGCCCCTGAGTAGTTTTTAGGTGAAAATTAGCCCTGAAATTCCTTTTGACTTTTTCACTAAACGATGACCCGCCGCCTGTCGCAGACATCAAAAATTGTAAAGTCAACTTTGTCAAAGAATTCAATTTCAAAACCTGTCCAAATCCACTTCAAATAACATAAAACATGCCCTGACTAAGTTTTACATACCCTGAGTAATTTTTTAGTGATAAATCTAGCCCCTGAAATTTGACTTTTTTTCACTAAACGATGACCCGCCGCCTGTCGCAGACACATCAAAAATTGTGGTGTCAACTTTGTCAAAGAATTCACTCAAACCTGTCCAACCACTTCAAATAACATAAACATGCCCTTGAGTAGTTTTAGGTGAAAAAATTAGCCCTGAAATTTTGACTTTTTCACTAAACGATGACCGCCTGTCGCAGACATCAAAAATTGTGGTGTCAACTTAATGTAAAAGAATCTACTCAAACCTGTCCAAATCCACTTCAAATAACATAAAACATGCCCCTGACTAAGTTTTACATACCCCTGAGTAATTTTTAGGTGATAAATCTAGACCTGAAATTTTGACTTTTTTTCACTAAACGATGACCCGCCGCCTGTCTAGGAGCATCAAAAAAATTGTGGTGTCAACTTGTCAAAGAATCTACCCAAACCCGTCCAAATCCACTAAATAACATAAACATGCCTGAGTGGTTTAGTGAAAAATTAAAATTCCGAAATTTTGACTTTTTTTCACTCCAAACGATGACCCGCCACCTGTCGCAGACATCAAAAATTAGGAAACAACTTTGTCAAAAGAATCACCTTCCAAAACCTGTCCAACCACTCTGGGCCAACATAAAACATGCCCTGAGTAACTTTTTAGGTGATAAATCTAGACCTGAAATTTGACTTTTCACCCAAACGATGACCCGCCATTTGTCGTAGACATCTCAAAAATTGTAGCCAACTTTGTCAAAGAATTCACTCAAAACCTGTCCAAATCCACTTCAAATAACATAAAACATGGCCCTGAGTAGTTTTTAGGTGAAAAATTAGGCCCTGAAATTTTGACATTTTTTCACTCCAAACGATGACCCGCCACCTGTCGCAGACATCAAAAATTGTGGTGTCAACTTTGTCAAAGAATTCACTCAAAACCTGTCCAAATCCACTTCAAATAACATAAAAACATGCCTCTGACTAAGTTTTACATACCTCTGAGTAATTTTAGGTGATAAATCTAGACCTGAAATTTTCACTTTTTTTTCATCAAACGACATTCCGCCTACCGTCGCAGACATCAAAAATTGTGGTGTCAACTTTGTCAAAGAATTCACTCAAACCCGTCCAACCACTTCAAATAACATAAAAAACATGCCCCTGAGTGTTTTAGGTGAAAATTAGGTCTTTAAAATTTTGACTACTAACGATGACCCTGTCGCAGACACATCAAAATTAGCACAACTTATCAAAGAATTCACTAAAAACCTGTCCAACCATCAAATAACATAAACATGCCCTGAGTAGTTTTAGTGAAAAATTAGGCCCTAGGGTTCTTGACTTTTTTTCACTAAACGATGACCACTGTCGCAGACATCAAAAATTGTGGTGTCAACTTTGTCAAAGAATTCACTCAAAACCTGTCCAACCACTCAACAACATAAAACATGCCCCTGAGTAGTTTTTAGGTGAAAAATTAGGCCCTGAAATTTTGACTTTTTTCACCAATGATGACCCGCCGCCTGTCGCAGACATCAAAAATTGTGGTGTCAACTTGTCAAAGAATTCACTCAAAACCTGTCCAAATCCACTTCAAATAACATAAAACATGCCCCTGAGTAGTTTTTAGGTGAAAAATTAGGCCCTGAAATTTTGACTTTTTTTCACTCCAAACGATGACCCGCCACCTGTCGCAGACATCAAAAATTGTGGTGTCAACTTCTGCTCAAAGAATTCACTCAAACGGTCCAAATCCACTTCAAATAACATAAAACATGCCCCTGAGTAATTTTTAGGTGATAAATCTAGACCTGAAATTTTGACTTTTTTCACCCAAACGATGACCCGCCGCCTGTCGCAGACATCAAAAATTGTGGTGTCAACTTTGTCAAAGAATTCACTCAAAACCTGTCCAAATCCACTTCAAATAACATAAAACATACCCCTGAGTAATTTTTAGGTGATAAATCTAGACCTGAAATTTTGACATTTTTTGACTCCAAACGATGACCCGCCGCCTGTCGCAGACATCAAAAATTGTGGTGTCAACTTTGTCAAAGAATTCACTCAAAACCTGTCCAAATCCACTTCAAATAACATAAAACATGCCCCTGACTAAGTTTTACATACCCCTGAGTAATTTTTAGGTGATAAATCTAGACCTGAAATTTTGACATTTTTTGACTCCAAACGATGACCCGCCGCCTGTCGCAGACATCAAAAATTGTGGTGTCAACTTTGTCAAAGAATTCACTCAAAACCTGTCCAAATCCACTTCAAATGACATAAAACATGCCCCTGACTAATTTTTCATGTCCTTCAGTAACTTTTAATACAGATTACTAATACAGTACTTACATAATTTTTTTGTTGCAGATTATTTCTATTATTACACTGTTGGTACTTAAGTTACATGGTTTTTGTTTAGCTCTGTGACAGTTGAGAGACAGTTCAAGTATCTCTGTCTTCCATAATTACATTTTTATAACTGAATAAATTTTTTGTTGATATGAGGTTTCAGAAATATAATTCTTACCTTCACTATTGGTGGATCCTGTTGTTTCTGTGAATTCAGCTGAAACACACAGAACATTTGTTTAAAACCAGGTTTTTCCAAACACAACATTAATCAAAAATAACTACTACTAACAAGGCATAACTGGTCATTGTCTTTCCAATACTTTACAGTAACAGTCATTTTATCCTTAAATTCCTCCTTTTCTTTCCACTGTTCATACAGGATCTATGTAAATAAACTTCATTAATGGGTTTAGTCTATTTTTGGACAAATAATGAACTATTCAGACTGAAGATCAAATACTGAACACAAACAGTTTAATGTCAGTGCTCTGTATTGGACAGTTAATGTAAAGCTGTTTGTGAATTACCTGGAGGCCTCTGTCCTCTCTCTCATCTTTGACAAGGTCTCTGATCGTGGACGATGTCATGGAAGAAGTGGTGACACCTGGAGGAAATCAAAGAGAAACATACAAAGGAAAATTACACTGGGGAACAATTTGAAAAAAAAATTCTGTTGAGTTAGATTTTTATGCTGGTTGAAACTAAAATTGGCATGCTGATTCCAAAATTGCAGTCAGTTTTTTTCTAGCACGTCAAGTTTTTTCTCCACAGCTTACCCTCCAGATAAGCAAAATTCCACTGATTAGCTGTAGTAAGACTTGCCAGCTGATTACACTGGGGAACACAATTTTTGTTGAGTTAGGTCTGACAGCTGTTTTTAACTAATTTTTGAGTGCGGAATCCAAAACTGATCTCAGTTTTGACTACTGTGGCTATGGCTAATTACAGTAGCCATATCCTTTGTAAAAACATAATAGTGTTAAATAAACATTGCAGTCATGCCTGTTTCTTTCATATTTCATTGTATGTCAATATTTGAAAATTTTTATAAAACAAGCACATATCTGTTAAGTACAGTATTTTTCATAAACGAGGATCCTATAGTTCAAAAACTTGACGTGATAGAGAAAAACTGAGATCAGTTTTGGATTCCGCACCCAAAAATTAGTTATAAACAGCTGTCAGACCTAACTCAACAAAAATTGTGTTCCCCCGTGTTATCAATACACTACTACCTATTCCTCAACAACAGTTTAACCATGAAAACACAAATAAATATTCAACATTACAGCTGAACCAGAATATTTGATGGTTTTATATGCCTTACTATAATATGACATTTTGAGATTTTTTTTTTCCTTGCTATACTATGACATTTTTGATGTCTTATTATCATGTGACATTTATAAATGTAAATAAACAAAAACGACGACAAAAATGACCATTGTGGAACACAAAGTTAAAAACAGATGCAAAATGTCGGTAAAGTGACTGTAAACAAATACAACAGGAATTTAAACAGACTATTAAGAGCTCGTTGTGTTTTCACCCATCCACACTGGGGGTCCACAACTCATGTCAGGGACGCCTTAGTCACGGAAACAGAAACACACTCTTACCCACGCGATAAAATCGTCTGAAAATGGAGATGAGGTCAAACGATGTCTTTAAATAGAAGGCTAATGCTAACGCAAATGCTAACGTTAACCGCTAGCTAGTTCACTCCTTAGCCTTACCTTCACGCCGCAAGTATATTCAGCGTCCACTCGTGTTCGACAAAAAGCCGCTTCAAAGCTTGTTTTAGCATCCAGGCTTCTTCGGTAATTGGGTTTTCTCACAGTACTGACAAACCGAGGTAATGGTTGACACGACGGTTTTAATCTGTTTTCCAACTTCCGTTTCTCCGCCTCTCTGCGCTCCGCCCAGAGGGTGATGGCCAATGACAACACACGCAAGCCAACAACGGCAGAAAAAACGCCAATTGGTCAGCTCACTCTGTTCCGCCGTAGCAACTGTCCCTGATTGCTCCTCTAATGCATCCGGGGAAGGTAGGATACCGATAAGGTTTAATACATCCATGAGAATAAAAAGAAATATTATTCTTCACGCGAGAAGTGCTACCACAAGCTCTCAAAATGCCTGTTGTTTGCGTTTCCGGTTGCTCGGTTGAGGAGGCTTTTATCGACTACACTGTTTTGTTTCTTGTAAATAAAGCACTAATACTTTTGTTGTATTTAATCTTTACAATAAACATCTGATTACCAAAAAAGATTAATGAAAAACAGTGAGAAGACTTTTTTCATCATTATTTATTTATTGTTATTATGTATTAGTATGTTTGTGACTATTCTTTATCAAATTAAAAAAAAATCTATGTTCTCCATGGGAGAAATACAGTTTGTTCTTCCTGTCACCATCATTATTCATTAACAGTCTTTGTTAGTCTTTAATCATTCATTTGTCCCTTACTTTTTTTGTTCTTTGTCAACTTGAAAGTCATTATATCATTAATAGCACCTGGATCAAATTAACACCTGCTTCAAATGAATGTAATTGTCCTTCACTTAATATTTTTGACTTCCTGGTTGCTGCTACAGTTCTGTTTTGTCGTTTTTCTTCCCTTGTTTCTGTCCACTGTTGGCAGCACACCTGAACCCCAGGTTATCAGAGGCGGAGTCAGGAGTGTTGCCCATCCTGTAAGTCACACACAATCACAACTATCAGTCAGTCAGGACTGCTGCTCCATGGGATCAGAATCTGAAAACACAGTGGGTTTTGGGTTTGAATCACCCACCTGGTCGTGACTCGAGCCTTATGATTGGCTGAACCGTCCACCGTGTCAATCCAGGAGGCACCACGCAGCACATACATTGGCCGTGCTCCAGGAAAGGGCGTGGATGTCCATTCCCACGTGTTTCCCATCATGTCATACAGTCCTGAAATGAGCATCAACTCTGTTCTTATGATAGCAAGAAGCACACGTCCGTAATAAGTTTCTGTAACATCTTTTTCAGTCTACTGTTTTCAACTAAAGACTAACTTCTAAAATCATATCATCTCATTAATGTTACCATAGCTGTTCTGGGGGGGAAATGCAGTAACAGGAGAGATGCCATGGTATCCATCTTCCACAGTGTCTCCATCTGGAAATGATCCCTAAAACATACAGAAGAAATACCAGTTAGTTATTACGCAGTATATTTTTTATTTCACACTGTTTCATGTGAACGTTTTTTCACATGAACAATATCTAACATTGGTCACTGATTTGGGCTAGGGGTGAAGCTCCATATTAAAACTGAGTCACATTCTGAATCTGCTTATCGAATCAGAATCCTCCTCAAACTCCTAATCAAATCTTTTTTGAGAAGTTTGTTTACTGGGGAATGGAGACATCTGTTAGTTATGATAAATGTGTTGATTTTATTTCACTCAGTGCAGTAACAAAACAAATTTAGACTGTTTTGTGTAGCAAAAGAAACTAGCTTCTTCATGTCAGAAACACCATTGGTCATTTTAATTGTTATTTAGGGACCAATTAGCAGACAAGCACAACACTGACACTAACAGAGGCTACAGTAGTTAACTATAAAACCTAAACCATGCTCATTATACTGTGTTGACGGGTTGTTGGGCTTTAATTGCATTATTCTGTGACTGCCCTGTGACAGTCATTAAGCCTGTCCTGACTGCTGTGAGGTCAAATGGCATTTGCTCCTCACCGGGGGACTGTGCTTGCAGCTGTCAACATCTTTTTTTTTTTTGCCAGTGTTTGTAGTGTTAGAGAGAGGGGCTAAAGAGACTAACCAAACTGAAATGTGATGAAAGATTTGATAAGGCTGGATCTTATTGAATTTGGGTGTTTTACCAACTGGGAACCGGATCCAAAATTACACCGGCTACCAGAGCCCATCCCTAATTTTGACTGCATTGTTGTCTATTTAAGAGCAACACATAATTACCTTTAGAGATAGGTACAACAAACCCTAATCCATTTTGCACCCAATTTTGTATATATAGAAAGTAGAACAGTTTTCACTTTAAATAAACATATCAGTGAATCTAGACAGAGCATCCTATGAGGACTTAATACTGTGCTAATGCAATATTCATTACTATAGTCAGTTGACCTGCCACAAGTTGGTTCTGTTGGCCTGGAACTTGTTTCCCCACGGATAAGACCGACCTGAAACACAAGAGGGCCGGGAATAGAGCGTTGATTTAAAATAAAACATAGTACGGACTCTATTTAATGGATGTCAGTCAAGAGTAGAAACAAACGAACTGTCAAATCATAATGGAGGCGCATACAGTATATATACTAACACTTCAGTGTATAAACTTTGTACCTTGCAGCCCCCCACGCGCAGCCCACTCCCACTCCTCCTCAGTAGGCAGTCTCTTGCCCTTCCACCGGCAGAAGGCCTGAGCATCGTTCCAGCTCACCTGAACCACCGGGAAGTCCAGGCGCTCCCGAATGCCTGAACCTGGTCCTGCAGGCTGAAGAGCAGAGAGTCAAAGGGGTAAAAGGCAGGCGATGGAGGCACAGTTGAAGATTAAAGAAAATGGTGGAAAAAAATAGAAATTCAAGCCAAAAGACCTCACCTGTCTCCAAAACACCCTCTCTACAGGCAACCACCAAGGAGCAGACTGGATAGGAAACAATGAGTTACAGTTGAGTTTTTTTAATTAGTTTTGGAAAAACATTGGAGGTCTATATGGCACAGAGAAATATACTTTAACAGGCTCTGGGTGCACAGACAGACATCTTTTTCATGTGATTTAGTGACACAAAGAAAAATACAAAATATAGTCTAGCTTTGAGTGGGTGTACATCAATGCAGAAAGAATTGTGTAGCAGATGCAGCTCTTTTAACACACACTGCTCAAAGATTATGCATTCAAAAGTATATGGACAGATACACATGAATTCAACCCATGGACATCACCAGAAGCTTTGTATTTTCCCTGGAGATGCTCTCACAGGCCTTCACTGTGGCCATCTTCAGCTATTTGTTGTTGTGGGGTCTCTCTGCCACAACAGTATGTGTGGCGTTGGACAGTGTGAGTTAAAAGGGGTATATCTCACACAATATTAATGTAAATCATCTCAAATTAAAGCTGAGACTTGGCACTTTATTGAAGTACCTATATATGTTATTTCAAACGGAATGTGCTGAAATACAGCACCTGAATTACAAAAAAAATGTGTAACTGTCCAAATACTTACAGTCTGGACTATATGCTGTGTATTTCTAACATAAACCATCACAGTACCTCAATTTTCTGTGTGACTTTGCTCTTCAGCTCCTCAGACACAAAGTCTTGAAACACAAAGCTCCAACCAAAAGCCTCAGCTTCAGTTTTGTACTTCTGTGCTCTCACAAAGTCTCTGCAGTAAATGAAGGCAAAGTCAGTGACTTCTAAGAATTAATTTTAACATTTTAATCCACCTTAATGTCATTTCTGTAAGTTTTATTACCTGAAATCAGCATTTGTGACAGGATATTGGTCTATTTTAAAAGGTCCCACTTCCAACTCCTTAGTGTGGGACTCTCCATCTCTCCCATCAGCTGCACTGGTTCCCATTAACATCTTTCCTCCTGGTATATCCAACATCTCACCTGCTGCTGTGAGTCAGAGAGAAAGTTGTCCCGATCATACTAATAAAAAATGAATATAATTTACATTTAATAATGTTCACAGAAATGAAAATGAGTGAGTTCCTACCTGCCACTGCCAGTAAACACACAACAGATATCCAGGACACTATTTTAACGTTCATTTTTTGACGAGCTTGTTTGAGCTAACAATCATTTGACACAGCGCATTTAGACACAGAAAACAGGCTACATATAAATGTTTAAGAGATAACCAACAGCCGGACTTCTCAAACTTCAATTTGACGACTATATTCTTCTCTTTTTCCGTCGGACAAATTTCGCAGTAGGAACGGAGACGGTGCAACGATAAACAGGTTCCGTGTAAGAATAGAAGGTTCCGCTTAACACTTTATCGTAAGAAGTTGCACTTTATTAAGGCAAATAAAAGAGTTTCTTGCTTTGATGGATCGCCGATCTCTGCAAAGTTATATCCATGATACAGAGAAAATATCAGATATACTTTAACTGACATTTTAGCAAATGCAATCACCAGGGCAGTTTTACAGTAGTAGAATACGCTGAATAAGGCCAAAAGAAGATTCAGGCCATAGTTTGTATATTCAAAAGTGTTCAATGGTAATTATTCAAAAATGTACTTAAGCAGAGCTGTCATTAAAAATTTATTATTAGACTTTTATTGTAGATGCATTGGAGTGTGAGAATTGCATTTTAACATTAGCTGGTGCAGCTAAGCTTTAATAACCGTATCCATTATCTATTTTATGAGTTTATGCTGTAAGTGTTTTATTTATAACTTTATCTGCAAACTACAGCTCTTATTTTTAGAAAAGTGGAGTTAAGCAAATATTTTGCTCTGAAATGAAGCAGCAGTACAAAAATGAGCACCTGTGTACCAGACAAATGTATATATCTGTAAATGAACTGGCAAGTTTCATCCTACCACTAACAGTTACTGTTAATAGAGTTTAATCCATGATTTTGGTTGTTTTTGTTTTGCTTTTTGTTTTATCCACCACCCTCAGAGAAAAACAACCAACTCTTTCAAGAGAGCGGCAGAAACCTGAAGGGTAGAAACATAACTGAGTGGCAGAGGCTGCATGCTTTTAGAATAAAACTTATAAATAAACCACAATCAGAGGAGGCATTACAAATCCATGAAAACCATGACTAGTATAACAATGATTTCTGATTTGACGCTTTTCGTGATGATGCCGAGTGTTTAGCAGCAGGCTGTCCATCAGACTGAGCCTAGAGGCCAGAGCGGAACACGCTTGACTGAAACCATCAGGTAAACAACCATCCTGTGAGTAGCTGCAGCCAGCTTCCACTGACCTTAACCGAGATATTCCAGTCGATGATCCCACCCAACAAAATGTTGCTGGGCGATCACCGTATGTTAGAAAAGAGGAAACGACACGAGGAAAGAGAGACAATGAATCAGGAAAATCTTAACATTCCACTGGTTTGTGAAGTTCAGAAATGCAGGAGAATCTCACCCAAGGAAATGGAGAAGCTGTTTCTTGACGCCTGTACTATCCATACACCTGCTTCCTCCTGCCACCATGGGTTCCCCTGAAAACAATGACAATTACAAGTACAGACAGATGAATAACATTGAAAAAGGATTACTGATGTCTACTTTTTGACAATTTATTGCTGTTTCTGATCTTCAGCTCTGTTCTCAACTTAAACTTAATTTCATAGATGTAATAGTCTTATATTACTGTGATGTACGGGTCCCGAAACATTAAAGCAAAGATAATTTTCTATTAATGGTGTATAAACACTATGGTTCTGACCTGTGCTGAGGTCCACTCCAATGAGCTGACTTTGCCCGCCCTGCAGTGAGTCTCCGTGGGTCATAGCCAGAGTTCTGGGCCAAAACCTACAAAGGAAGATACATAACTGAAATCAGCAGGTCGATACAGCATGAATACTAACAAATCAGTTTTTCCATTTTTCTCTGTCTAATGACAAATCAGATGATATCAGTGGTATAGCAGAGAAGCAAGGGTTTTATATAACACAAGGTAAGGAAACAGAAAAGGAAGGAAAATAGAAATCCCTCACCTTGGGGATGACGAGGAGAGCATCGGCAAATGCTTGGACTCCCAGCTGGGCTCTGCCTTTCACATTGGGCTTGTGTTTTACCAGAGCGTCTGCCACAGCCACCTCGAATGCACCTGCGCCGGACACAACACTACCTGAAGAAACAAAGATGACAAAAGGATACTCAGAAAAATTGTGTAATTGCATCGGCTAAATAAGGCAAGAACAGTATGTTTAAAGCAAAACAAGTCACTGGTTAAAAGAAACATTGGGGAGTTTGTCCTGATCAGCTGAATACATGTAGGAGAGACTGAAACTCTCCTAATGCAGAGGTAAAGACCAGAGTCACTGTAGCACAGACATCAGAGACCAGGGAGAGCCATATTAGCATCCCTGGGTGTTCGCTGTGCAAATGAGACGGATTGATTTTTTACCAAAGAGGAAATAACAGATTAACTGATCAAGAGAATCAAGAGAAGCAGAATAAAGAGAAATGACTGGAGCTAGTGTGCACAAGAGGACAGTCAGTTTTGGAAACCTCACAAGTTCTGGTAATGAATTTGAAAATCTGAAAAGACTTTACAGTCTCTTTAGACAAAAAAAAATTCTATGTACAGGAGAAAAACAAGAAAATGGACAACTCTTCTCAATTACACTGAATTAGAACAAACAAACAAAAACTGTTCATTAATGTCTTACCATCTTCAATGGCGTTCTTCACTGCCCGCAGACCATCCCTTACAGCATCTTTAATTTGCGTGAGGGTGTGTTTGTTGGGTCCCTTCACCAGCAGGGTAACTGAGCGAGGGTTCCCACACTTCTCGATGAATGTGTACTTCTCCTCTCCCTGCAAACAGGAGGGGGGACAATGAACAGCTCCGCCTCAACAGCTTAAAATAAATAAAATACACAACAGATACAGATACACAGGGAAAAAAAAAAAAAAAAAAAAAAAAAAAAGACAGTCCACTCAGATAAATACTCACCAGTGTGTGTTCATAAACCAACCCAGCATGTCCCAAGCACTCAAGTGTGAGGTCATCAACTGAGTTCATGGCAATGCCACCGCAAGCGAGGGTGAGCCTGTCGGGGGAACAATACATTGTATGTATAATTCAAGTCTTTAATGTTATTTACAGTGGGAAAACATCATGCTGCTGCTCCCAAACTAGAGCAGGAGTAATATAGCAAAAGTATCCAACATAACACTGGGTTAATATGACAAACCCCAACAATTTTAGCATCTCTCTGATAATAACAAAGAAGATATAGAAATGAATGACTGACTGATTGTACTGAACAATAAAAATGTAAAATGTCCATGCTGTGTCCAGAAACAACAATAATAAAGCGCTTTGTCACATTACTCAAACTTTCCTGAAACACTGCTCTTAGAGCTGAAATATAGTAACACTTAACAGCACCCCCTCCTCCCACAGGCTGAACAGAAACCTTCCACAAACTGAGTTGAAGCCAACCCGCAAACAACACAATATGTGCAATTGTGAGGCAGCGGGTTTCCTCGTTGTCACGTAACAAGTTTGTTTCTCACTGAGCACTGTGTTACGATTTGGCACCCACAAACTGGTCACGATTTAGAAGCGCAACCATCTAATACCCGTGTTTGACAGGCTAAAGGGCACTCCCTTGTGGCTTAGCAAAAACAAAAAATGTTAATGAAGCAGGAGCTTTTTGATTCATTTATGCTGCACGCAGGAATCACTATGATAAGAGATTAACTGTATTTGCTGTTTCACCACAGTATACTGGTAAACCTCTGGGCACATCATAGGCCTCTTCTATTAAGCTTTTTCCTTTTTGTAAAAAATGTACTAAATTCTGCTCTTACACAGGTGCCCACCCTCAAAAAACAGTGACCACAACATTTCCATTGTACAGAAAAGGCTACTTGTATTTTTAGCTAATTTTTACCTCTCCATGTTCCTCCTCTTTGCCCTGCGCAGGGCTACAATGCCTTCCTTGGCGAGGGCATCCAGGGAGAACGGGTCAATACCCTACACAACAGAGAGAACACATCAAAGAAGAGATCAAGCTTCCATTTATCATGTCCAATTCAAGAAATAATTCACTGTGTACTGTTCACTGTTTCAGAGATGTAAAGTTTATTCTGATCCGCTGAATACATGTAGGAGAGGAGTGGGCTCTCCCAATGCAGAGGTACAGATCAGATTTACTGTAGCACAGATACAAAAGACCAGGGGGAGCCACGTTAGCATCCTTGGGTGTTCACTGTGCAGGACTAATCATTAAACTGTTTTAAATTATATGTGAATAGAAGTTCAACTTGGTGAAAAGAATTACTGACAGGCAGAGACTTGAAAACAGGTTTAAAATGTCAGTTTTAATTTACTTTTATCCAACTGATGTATGTTATATAGCCTCAGCTATTAAAACCAAACAAAGTCAAGACAAAAAGTGATTCAGAAAAAGACTAGCCTACAGCAAATTCTCTTGGGATAATACTGTCTCAATATTATCTATGACGTTTAAAGCTTTAAGAAGCATTTCTGTGTAACGCTGAAGTGTTGCCAGATTTGCTGCTCCTTCTGAGAAGAAGAGTTAAAGTCAACACCTGGCAATCCAAAAAGATTTTTTAGAACTTAAACAAACCCAAATGAAACTAAAATTAATTCTTGATTCCTATGGGATGCCTTTGTTGCCCCATTTCTGTTGGATGTGAATGATAATTTGAGGTATTTCCTTTCTAAGACATTAGCCAAAAGAACTCTAGAACCTCTAGACAGCATCATTTGAGCACCATAAAGGTGTGAAAACTGACTGATAATTTTCAGGAAACTCTGACTGCTTAACTACTAAAAAACCTGTGCTCTTTAAATAAAATAGCTCCACCATATTTAGGAATCGTTCACCGTTTTACACTGACTTTATATTGGCTGTTTTTTAAAGAACATTTTGAAATTTGTAAAGGAGCTCCTATGTGAACTACTCCCAGTACGGAGGAAAGGAACTACAGTGAACATGCCCTGCAGTTAAAATAATTATACTGCATTAATCCTTTCTCAAGCATACCTTCTGGTTAATGACGACAAAACCCTTCTCCCCATTGGGACAGACTTTGTTCTTCAGGGCGATGATCTTCTGCACGCGATCCTCAATGAACTTCCTCTCTGCAGCTACAAGCTTCCCCCTCTCCTCTGCACTCTTGTAGAAAAAGCCAGAGTTGACCTCCGTCTTCTCATACTCCAAGGAGACGTTGCAGGTCAGCACGTAGGCCTCCTCCACCCTCTTCTTCATGTCTGGGTGTCGGGCACCGTGGTCCAACACCAAACCTCTGATCAGCCTGAGAGAGAGGGGGAAAAACAAAACACTACCTCTTCAGATGACTGGGACCCCCACACCCTGTACCACGACTGCAATTATCAGTACGGGACAAACTGCCTCTTGCTCCAAGTCTGTTCAAACCTGTAATTTAGTCGGTCTTATGCTTCATCTCCACAGATTCTACCCATGTACAGGATCAATGGGTTCATTGCTTACATGGCCAGCACAGCATCTACTACGGCCTGCGAAGGCAACTAGTCACCTCACCCAAACATTAACAAAATGATTAAAGAAAGTAATAATTAAAACAGGAAACGCCCATCGTTCGTGTGTAACCAGCATCAACTGTCTGCTGGTATCAGATGTGATGTACCATCGCTAAAAGTCTCTTTGTCGCTTTGATGGATATGTTATTAGGGGTTACAGTGTTGAATCTGAACGCCAGGATCATTTACTCATTTAAGGATTTAAACTTGCTTGTAGCAGTTTGACAAAGACAAAGGGTCTTTGTTTTGGTTATCTGACTGACTGTGCAAGTTTATGACAAGAACTTGGTCTTTCTTTGATGCTGCGGGTTCAACAAGCACCTCAGCTCTCATATGTTGAGCTCCATCACCTCATGTCCACTCTCAGTGAGTGATCCGGGCCAGTTTGTGTGGACCTTGGGTCCTGAGGGAGGTGCGGTACACATTGATGAGGGTCTCTGTCCATTTCCCCGTGTCACCTTCACCTCTTCCAGAACAGCCAGGCTTTGTCTTTGCTGCCTCAGCGCCCTCAGCAATGATCTGTGGATGAAGACCCCAGCAAGAGATCAATGGAAGTTGTAGAATAAAATGTTCAGTTCATAAATCAAATTAGGTTTTCTTTTTTTTAAAAGCCTCTTTTTCTTGTAATTTGATAATGAGGAGGCCAGCCCTTGCTCAGCAGTTCACCAATGATGAGGACGCTGGAGGTTGTCTCCATCTCCTGTGATATCATCTTGTGCCGCGGCAACCTTCGCAATCAGTGATGCTGTCGGGTGTCAACTTAAGGAAAGGAAAAATACTGACCTTCAAAACACAGTGCAACATCATAAGCAAAGCTGCCATTATGATGGTTCCTGCAAACCCCTAAACCATTGATAAGATGCAATGATGATGATTGTCAATGATGCTCATATGGTTTAGCTTACAAAGCAGCAAAGCCATACTTCTTTGTTGTCTCTTGACAAATATATAAAAAATAAGGAAAATAACTTTAAAAGAAGCTTTATGGTTCCTTTAAAAAATGTTTCCTAAACACGAGCAAAGTTTATACACATTCTGGAAATCTGCAAATCATAATTTCAATGTATGAATTACATTAATTAATAGACAGTCTTGAATACTCTGTGCTATACACATCTCAGTCAGCACTAAATAAAGAACTGTAATTTGACTTTAGCCCTATTACATAATTATTAGCGTTAATAATACATATAAGAGTTTATTACAGTTCATTTTGATTTGCCAACCATACTGACACAAGCTCGCATCCACACATTAGGTGTGTGGTCACTGTACAATGAAGAAGGCAGCACTCTAAGGACGAGAGAGATGTACAGAATACCCTCACTCTCTTACCATCTCTCGCAACAAGACGTTGCCATCTTTGGTCACGAGGCTCGCACCAGACACCAGCCTGTGGATCAGATACAGGAGAAAGGTTTGCTTACTGGGCAGAGAAGACTGGTTCACTGCAGCTTCCATGTCAGCTAATGTACTGCGGTGGTCAACGGTTGGTCAGCAGAAGTAAACGGTCGCGTCTGGATCCAGAGATACTGTGTCAGTTTACTGTGATTTCTAACTTACAGAGGGTGAGTGAGTGTGAGCTTTAGCTATCTAACTTCCTGTAATGATTCACCTGGCGCTGAATTGAGCAGTGATTACATTAACTGCGATCAAGCACACCCTCTGTTAACTCTACAGGTTAGCGTAAATTAGCGGGTCCCAACCGAGATTCATTCTGATGATTTAGCCTAGCATCACCCGCTAACCGGCCACGCCACATAACGTTGGCTTTGGTGACCGTCAAAGCAGATCATGACGATGACTGGGCAGGGCAACGTGCGCCGGGAAATCCGTTATCCGTTTAGCAACTGCGCCTCAGCTAACTGGAAGTGTAATTTAGCACATTGTGGCCTGAGATGACAAAGTGGTAAACAGGGATGGGCTCTCTGGTTTTCAAATAAATGCATAAACTAAGGGGCGACGGAATGATCATAACGTTATCGGTGAGTTTAAGCTAACGTTAGCTGCCAGTCAGTTAGCATAGCACGCGTGCTGCACAAAGGCTGCACTCACATTTTCATGGTCCCCTTCGGTCCCAGGTTACTTTTCAGCACATCCCGAAGCCCCTGGCGGCACTGACAGCAGATCCGCCAGGGCCGCCTGTTCTGGCCACCCTGCTTTTGGATTCAGAGCTTTCACGGCAGCCATGGCGAAGCAGCACAGCCAGCGAAGTAAAAAGTAAAAGTACCGCCGGTTGAGAGTCCGCACTGCTCGGGCTCGACGCTCTCGAAAGGAGGGTCGGTTTCCAGAAGGCTCCAACACGTGTTCTCGTGCTGCCTTTTTACGTAACGTGTCTGGGCTCGGACATTCTGTTTTTAGTAAAGTTTCAACCTCCTACATACATTAACAACACAAAATTAACAGTGAGTGATGATCGGTCTTTTTTTCATTTTGAAAGACGAACATAGGATTATTTTGCGGGTTGCTACAATTTGGGTCAGTTTTTTTTTCAATTTGGCTGGTTTCACTCTACGACTATTTTGGTGACTTTATATCAGTGTGGCAGTGATGGAGACATTGGAGGACATACCAATTATCCAATAATATTATGATAGCAGTAATAGTGGCTATTCATTATTACCAGTAATTGTTATATTTTAAGAGCATTTTATTGTTGACATTTGTAATCAGGTCTTTTTCAAACAATGTTGTTCCGTCACATTGACTAATTTTTATTCAAGTCACATACTATTACTTTCAGGACTTTCACCAGGTCCCAGAAAGGCACACACGAAATAATTAAATTTAAAAAAGAAAGAGAGAAAGAAAGAAAAGAAAACGAGGGTGTGGGTTTCTTTTAGATTTGATATAATAATTGAAGGCAGCATCAGTCACACCCGGACGAAAGTGCGTTGATTGGCCATGTTACGTCACTTTTCTAATATGGTAGAGCACCTCGGATGTAGTCTGTTTATAACATTAGAAAGTGTTTTTAACTCTGACAAACATATATATATATATATATATATATATATATATATACACACACATATATATATGTATATATATGAACAGGCTGAATAAATGTACTTACTTCTATCCTTTCAAACAATACACAAATGAATAAAAGACTTTATATTTTCATCAGAAGTTTAATTCAGTATGTACAACTAATCTTATTAAAGCACTGCATTTCACATTTACCACACGGAGATATTACCTCTGTTGTCCACTTGTCAACATAGATATAGTTTAGAATAATTCTAATTTCATTTATAATAGATACAGGACGACCACATCTCTGGCCTCGGCCAATAAATCCACTATGTATATTCACGATCTGACCATTCAAAAACAAAACACATTAATCTCAGTACACAATCACCCTTGGTATTATTTCATTGCTTGATATAGGGATAGGCCACCAGCCAGTGTACAGATGTTTGTACTGTAGATACTGATTAGTTCTGCTGGAAATCAAAAAAAACATTTTCTAATAATATTAATCACCTTAGTCCTCTCCACAGCTGAAAGAGCTTGAAGTGCTGGGATGTTAAAGTTAGAAAATAATCTGAGATGTGGTCAGTTTAATAGAGGAGACGAGGCGGGGAAAAATGGCCTCGACTCAGCACAACTGCTCCCCTGACAACAAAAGACTGAGCTCTGAATCAAGTCGTGCCTCCGCTCTGACTACTGTGGTGCTTTTGTGAGACTCCTCTTTGTGCGCCCTTACAAGGGTGTCATTATTAGTCCCTTTACTTGCTCAATAATCAGTCGGCTGGATCAAAGCCATGTAAACATAAAGCTGTATCTAGTGGAGGAGCAACCTGGTGAACTTTGAATATGAAGCTATGAGTCTGACTGAGGCCATAACACAGGCCACTGTCTCAATCAATGACAATCAGCTTCACTGTCAATGGAACAACACTGATTTGTAAACAGCACACTCTCTTCGCAAAACTGACTATTCCTTTATAAAATTTAAAGTTTTGTCTTAATTTATGTCGAGCATAGTGAACTGTGACCTCTTGAGCACACAGTGTTTTGCTGTGAGATACTGGAAGCAGTTACGGTTGGTTAGTAGTGCAACAGGCCTGGCAAGTTTCTAGTGAAACACATTTTGCTGAAAGACCTAAGACATTTTCAGCCCCTGTGACCGCGCACCAGAACTGCTGAACGCTTGATCCACATCTTTCCTGTATCTCAACACCAAAACACTGATCATCGTTAAAAATAAGTATGTTTTATCACCCCTGACCTTTAAATAATGGAGACAGTGAAGAGAGGAGGTACAAATTATATTTTTGTCTACACATAGTGTGCATTAATGGATCAGTAACACAGTAACTGCTGTAACAGATACAGCATTGGTGATAACTAATCGACCTCATCATCCAGAAACAGGACATTCTAGGCCCACGCAGAGAACGGGAGCAAAGAAACAAAGAAAGAAAAAGGAAAACAAAAACTGAAACAACGACGATGTTAACGCCGACATTCCTGGTGCACACCTGATGAAGGTTACGCCTCTACAGATCAGCGTGACAGTCGCAGCAGCTGTTGAGAGGTTCTCTCTCCGTGTTTGTGGTTACTCAAGGGCTAAGTCTTCATGGGAATCATTATTCTAGATTCCATGCTGGATAAGAGGACTGCAGGACGGTGAGGAACAACACGCTTAGTGACCGATGTATGTGTTACACGGCCGCTTCCATGCACAAGAGAACAGTAGGTTATACTGAGGAGCTGTAACAAATGAGGTGACAACAAAAACCAGATTACATGCACTGTGGTAACCTGATGAACAGAGAACCTGTGTGAGCTTCCACCTTTATAATCTTAATTAATTTGTTAATATTTAATGAGTTAAAGATCACCTAAAATGCCAAAACTGGAATATTTTAGTAATGTCAGTGAGAATAATGATTGATTATTATGACTGATGATTATTAACTATCATTATCCAGTCCTTTTGGTTTGGTAATACTGTCTTTATGCCTCTTAATGTAGACAGAAGTCATCCATACTGATTGAGTATACTTATTTATACCTGAGAGAATCACAGAGAGAGGCCCTGATTTACAATGATTGTGAGTCAAATTACATGAACAAAGAACATGAAAATAATAGGAGATGAACAGAGTAAAGTGAATAATTCTAATTAATTAATGAAACCCAATAAAATCTACAAATCAGAAGATAGATTAAGATAAAATTTAAAAAAAGAAAAGGGTAAAAATAAAACCCTAAAAAAAAATAGTAAAATGTTAAATAAGATACAGCTGTAGAGGGTAAGGTTTAAAATGTATGCTTCTAAAATGTGCAAAGGTATGAGGTATTTGTTATATATTTTGAGGAGGTTCTGTACTCTTCCTCTGAAATCAGGTGCTCTATGTAATTAAAGCATGCAGCCTGTCACCATCAGATTTCACCCTAATCCCAGACCTACTTTGGTCTCATGGTTCACTTATTTTAAGTGTACTGAAGATACAATGCTGCTTTGTGATTTTGTGCGTGTGTGTATGTGTGTGTGCAAGAGAGAGTACACAATCTGACTAAATCAGATTTCTGGAGAAAGCTGTCCCCAGGTCACTTATGCATAAACACACCGAGTCTGTTAGGTGGGTAGAAATTGTCGATATAGCACTTCCAGAAATACCGTATGTTGTCAACAGCATGACATTTACAAGAATATATTTCAATTACAATATATATCAAAACATGGCAAATATTATGCAAGACTATATGTAACATCTGCACTGATGTTTTATCTGGTGAACTGTTCACTGCAGCAGACAAGTCTTCACACATGTAACATAAAAAAACCTCAATAACATATTGAGTATGTTTTTAAAGAATTTGTGAAATGATAATACAAAAAGGATCATATCATCACGACATGATGCTACTCAAAGTTGACGTTGATAATATTGTCCAGTGTTATCAGAAAGGTAAAGAAAGGTAAGACTGACTCTGGTGTAATAAACGACTGCCCCAGCCTTCACATGCCAGGCAGCATTTCTGATGTCTTCTCTGGACTGAAGGTCTTTTGTAAGCCAAAAGAAAAATAACAGCTGTTGAGTTTAAATGGTTTTTCACTCAAACACAGCCTCATACTTCCATAGTTCACTCTTCACCTGATGCTGCAGAGGTGAACTTTTGTGACTATTTCCTAAGAATCTAATGATGCTGCCTGGACACACTGCTCACCCCATAAGTGATGAACCGTGTACAGACTTCCTATCTGTGAGAAAAAGCCTCCCACCGCCCTGCCAGGTTCTGCTGGCGATCTCAATGGCACGCTACTGGGGAGCAGTACAGAGTTGTGTTATATGAGATGAAAAAAAAAAAAAAACAGGCTTGTTGCACTGATTAAACCACTAATATGAATTTAATGCTGAAGTTCAATGATGCTGACATTCAAAGACATCCCATAATTTCTTTTATAATTCAGAACATATAAATTTTCATGTTTCACTAGCATGTTTGGTTTTATTACACACAGGCACCCACAGTCGTTATGAATTAAATCAGATATATTAAATGCAGAGTTAACAGGTCAATTAAGTTCCACGATATGTGTGATATATCTGGTCGTGGTTTGAAGTCATGCATAGATTTTGTAGTCAGAAAAGTACCGTTGACTCACATTCATCTGTTACAATCTGTAAAAACCAATAAAACTAGGGTTAGGTTAGATCTCAATATGAATCCAGTTTGATGACTTTCGATACATGAACAAAAACAAAAGAAGGAAAAAGGACGTAAGATTTATAAAGTTATGCCTTACCAGTAATTTCCCACTGATCATTGTCCCCCGGCTGAAATAAGAAATTGAGGAGGGAGAGACAAGGAAAATAAGCGTTGGGATTGTTCGCTACAGCAGCAGAGAAGAACATATATTTCTGCACAATGGAGGGAAGTTGTAAATGTATTCACAGTATGTCAGGGACAAGAGTTACCTGAGTTGGTGTTGATCGATCGATGCCATCCTGAATCAGGATTTGGTTCATCTCCAGAAACTGAACTCATAGCAGCAACTGGTTCCTACGACAAAGCAGCATCTTCCCCCCTCTCTCTCCTGTAGTCCATGGAACTTCTACAGCAACGCATAAACAACAGTGACACGTTACTCACTCAACTCCTAAATACATCTGTAAGAATATCATAAGTTCTGGTCAACAACAGCAGGGATCAAGACAACAGTTAGCATCCAGCACCAAGACAATAAAATCACCTTTTGTATTATGCAGTGTATTCAGTTTCGTTGGAAATATATGAATAAATCTCTTCCATGAGCTCTTATATAATCAAGGTTTCATGTGTGATATATGTATGTTATTTTAAATAGACTTTACCTCACTTATCTGCCTGTGATCACGACAGCTTTATGTTGGAAGAATAGTGCCCATTTTTAGAGAAAATCAACATACACAAATTTTATTATTATTATTATTATTCTGAAAAGTGTTTTCTAATCTAAAGTTCATTTCTGGTGAAACAACAGAGACAAAACACCTTAAATGTAAATATATGAACCAGACAGGATTGAGTCCATTATGCACTTACCTTATTTATAATACATAACTGCTCTTCTGTTCTGCGGTAGCTAACTGCACCAAAATTACAATAAAACCACACAAGTGAGATAAAGAATGCAGGGAAAGAGAAACTAGAGAAATGATCTTGGGTCAATTTGAGGGGTGCACTGCCAGAGAAAGCGCCTCACAGGTCACCAGCCTGTAAACCTGAAGCTAATCCAAGCAATCTGCCACCTTATTCTGCCTGAGTTTGTTCATGACTCGGTGAGAGCTGTATCCTCCCGATATCTCCACAGGTGAACTAGAATAGAAGGAGCAGAAGAGCCAAAAATAATGCAGCTCTCAAATGTATCTGGGTGTCTGTCTCTTTGGGCAAGATATTTTTATGTTAACGATGTAAATGTAGTTTAATTATTTATCTCTGCAGACCACCTGTGATGAGGATACAAAGTTAGTGTGAGTTAACAAAAACCTGGCTGCGGTAATATAATATATCACATTTAGTGATTTACTAAATGAAAATGAGACTATGAAAGTTCAGGTCAGCTGTGTCTCTGGATCAGGAACCACAAACCCAACACAGTGGAGGGTAATAATAATCCTGAATGTGACAGCTGTTATACTCCACTGTGTTGTTGTATTTCCAGTGTAGAGCCTTTTAGATTATCTTCCTGAGGTTGCCAGTGTGTTGCTATCGCCTCTGGTCGGGTGCCTCAAAGTGTCTGTTTGTCAGCCAGCACTTCAGCTCAAAATGATTTTACATTTAGTCTTATAGAAATTACCTACGCAACCGCAACGCAGCGTTTTGTTTCTGTTGATTAATCATCTGGTCTTTAAAGCCCAGTTGGACCATTTAGGCACAATTAACATTTGTCCTTTTAAAAAGAAAGCTCATGTTCATTTCAACTGGGGTGACAGATGTTCAGTTCACAAAACTTGGTTATCGTTGCATGTGTTTAGAGTGCCAGCTTCAATGCAACAGTTTATGAAGCTTGATACGTGAAGCATCTTACCTGCACCTGATCCTGCTTCTCAGTACCGTGTGTTCCAGGTGCCCACAAGCTCACAAGGGTATTCAGCGTCAGGCGTGAATGGAAAACAAGGCGATCCTCACTGAGAATACACGCACCCGTTGTGTAAAATGCAAAAATGTGATGGCTTTGATCAGACGGTCTGAATGATCCAACTAAACGAGGTTTTCTTACAGAGTTCATTAGCAAGCATCAGGCATTCGGGCTTGACATTGTGAACTTTCTAAGGAGGCTCTTTGAAACCTGAGTTCATAATACGCCATCTAAAAGATTTCATAAGATTATAACATGGGAGAAATATTTACATTTTAAATCAAAAGTAATCTTTCTGTTGTTCAAAATACTTGCGGTCTAGCACTAACAGACATTAACAATACATACGCTATATTTTGTACAATTGTTGTCTTCTTTCTTTGCGAGCAGATGAGGTGGCGTCTTTCTTTAGATCGTGCTTTCTTTGAGGGAACTTGAACCAGCTCTTCACGACTGACAGGCTCCTGGTGAAACAAAACCTAAGCGTTTAGATGCAACTAGCATTGTCTGCTACAATGAAGACATAAGTCCAGCCCGGCTGAAAGCTGGCAGACAATGCAACGCCAATTATGCTGCTGCTCACTACCAACGCTTGCTCACCTGGTCACTGCGAAAAGCACTACGACTCCTCAGTACATTTCTGGCCTGCTCACCGTATGACGTGGGGGCCTCTCAGGCTATCAGGTGGTAGTTTTCTGACTGCACCCTGGTGCTGGCCAGAACACACCCACTCTGGTCCTGTTCTCTGGAACAATGCCTCTGGACCTGATATCTGTGCATTTTTGTGATTTTTCTGATATTTTTAAGCTGTGTGAGAGCTGGACGAACTCAACGAGCCCGTGCAAATATGTCAGCAGAAATCAGAAAGGTTGTTTGCCTCAGCCTGAAGCATGCCGATACATTGGTGAGACGCCAGCTCGATATGGGTATCAGTCAAAAATCAAAAAAGATTCAGCTACATTCAGTGGATATTGCTGGTTTTGCCAATGTTAAGCTGATGGTGATTACTTGTGATAAAATAAGTAAATCTTGCTTCTTAATGGGACGGGTCCTGAGGAAGCACAAGGTGCCATTGTAGTAACGCGAAAACTAGTCTATGATGGCTGCAACAACGAGGAGTGCTTTGTTCAAATCTTCTTAGACTATCCTGCTCATTCATTGCAAATGACTCCCTCAGTGGTTCTACAGTGAACAGGGGCTATAAGCTGTACATACTGCACATTATCAGGGGATTCAGTGTACATGGACGCCTAACCAACTTCACATGAAAAGTATTTAGTTTTCCTGATAGTAAACTAAATGCTAGTAATGTAGTGCTAATAAGCACTACATGGATTAGATACACTGTCTATCATGGAACTGTTCTTTGCACGGATGTAAACAAAACTCTTACTTCCCACAGACCTCTCAAAGCGGTCACATTTCAGGACTTTTATAGATAAATCGCGGCATTTCAGTCCGTGGACATTTTTTACGACAGCTTGGTTTGGACACACACCTGCCGCAGCTGAAACTGTGTCGCTCGCTGGGTCGTCAAAACAGAAATGCTGCTGCAGCGATTCGCACATTTGACCTTGAAGTTAAATTCAGTTTGGGACGACCGGGCTTCCGTTGAGATTTTGCCAGTGTTATACGCCAGCACTGCAACTCAAACACAAAATGATGTGCGCGTGGACGGTGCTGGGCTTCAAGTTGCTTCACAACACCTGGTCGGGAAGGTAATAGTGCGGCTGGCTGAAAGTTAACAAGTTTAGAGCTAGGGCTAACTCCGGCTACTACGACCACCAGGATGCTTGGCCTGCGTCCCAGGTTCGCGGTGGCCTAGCCACCCTAACATACGGTTGTCATTGGTCATCAACTCAACCAAAATGAACTTATGTTTATGAAGCATTACTGCGCTACCGGTGGCAAATCCCGCTCGCAAAAACTCTGCCCGACCGTGACCTGTCCGTTCACCTGGGCCATTTTCATCCCTGTTTCAGGCCGTTACCCTCTTTTGAAGGACTCAGGTCGCCATCTGCACCACAAGCTGTTGTCGGTTGGGTTGTTTGACTCAGGCGGCGCAGATATGGGCTGTCCCGGAGGAGCTGGGCGGTACTAACGTAACCCATGATTACTCATGTACACGAATTGGTTAACGTTATTATTGAGTTGAAATTGGCTCTGCGGAACAAAAATAAATAAAATAAAGCTACAGCAGGGTTATTATGCCACAGCTTAACCTCAGTTATTATATCAGACCGACAACACTCGAATAACGCGATTGTGTCTCTGGTTTTAGACACCAAGCAACACACCCTGACAAACCATATCTCTGTCGATAACTTATTTTTCTTACAACCAATAAAATATATACATTCTGAATATAACCGGCATTAAAATAAGTACTACACATTAAACATTTCAATGATGATCCTCTGACAAATAAGTTTAGTAAATAAGCAAACTAGCTGAATACATATATCTATGATAAAATACTCAGAAATTATGTTAATTGAAATACTTATGCGCCGCCATCCCTAGAACATAAGTGTTAATGTTTTTGTGTATTTCCACATCTGTGAATGACACTGCATTCTTGTTGTCATTTGGTAGCAAATTTCTTTCATGGCGACCTTGAATTTAATCTACCTGAGCGAGGCAGCAAGGAAAATAACCAATCCGCTGTCCATCCGTGTGTAATATGCGATAAGACTTTAGTTTATAAACTTCTATTTACATGAACACCTGACACAGAAACATGCAGCATTTGGCAACATTACTAGGAAGAACAAGTTTTAGATGTAGAGTGGGGAGTTTTGTGTTGGGGGTGCGGCTTCCTGGAGGTGCTTGAGATGTTGAGCTCCTGCCAGTTTTTTGACGAAGACGATGCCTCTCCCAGGCTGAGTGAGAGGTCTGTCAGGTGGCTCCAACCGTTTTCAGTTCCCTGCCCTCTTTTTGCATTCAGAATCAGTGGAATTGACCACCCAGCCAACTTATACTATCTCAACCAGTTCATGTTTCTACATGTTTGGACCTGGGTTGAGAGCCAGGCTACGGAGAAGGACGGGTATCTCCTGATTGCACTCATATGAAACATCGTGGGCAAAAGCTGATCTTCTCTTGTTGTAGTACAGCCAGGAGAAAAGAGGTTTTAGACTAATTTAAATACATATCGATCAAATGAATTACTATCCAGCGTACACAATAAAAATAGAATCTCTATACTAATAATGAGACTGAATAAATGTTATTCATATCAGATATTAGCGATACACGAGATATGGGTCAAAGTCATGTCTTACAGTTATTTACAACATCGACTGCACAAGCATTGATGGTTAGGTCCACTACAACGTAGGACAATGTCTGACATCTCCATCTGGCTGGGCAATGCAGTGGTGTGTGTGTGTTGGTAGTAGTAACAGTAATGGCGGCTGGCTGGTTGTGGTTGTTTGGAAGTGGGCAGCTATAAATCTCTATCAATGAGCTCTTCTAAGTGTTCTCTACAGCAAGCCTTATATAAATACTTTTAAACAACATTACTTTTAAACATTTTTATTTTTTGGGGAGACAATTTTACCCTTTTCGTATGTACTGGCATATTTTCTAATAAAAAAAAAAAAAAAAAACCTTTGTGGAAAAGCATGCCACCTGTCCCTTCAACATGTGAATGAAAAAGTTCACCTTGATGCGTGAGGGTCCAGCACCAGCCTTGTGACTCTCACTTTGGATTTTGTACATCTTGGTCTATTACTTTATAGCTGACTCCATTTAAGCGTGGACTGATGCCTGCTTGACATTCTGGAGGCAATACCACAACCCTGTAGTACAAGACCAAAGTATTACATTTGTCAACCACATGTTGTGATATCACAACAAACCAACCCTCTTTCAGGGCTGAGCGGTATTAGATCCTTTGGTTGTGAGTAACAATACCAGAATGTGGTGTTCATTCCCTGATCACATGTCCCGCCATTCATAATACATCTTAAATGACAACAAGAAATGTGCTTTAAGTATCAAAGTAAAAAGTACTCGTTCTGCAGAACAAAACTACCTTGACTGACATTATACAACTTTTAATTTATAAAAGCGTAGTACTTCCTCCGAAATGTCGTAACAGTAGGAGTATAAAACAATCTATAATGAAAATACTCAGTACAAGTATCATAAAACTATCTCCATAGTCCAGTACTTGAGTAAATGTACTTCGTTACTTTCCACCACCACCTTTGTCGCCTCTTGCATTCAGCACGCTTTTAAACCTTAACCTCAAAACTGAAGCATTTTAGCGGATTATTACATTAAATATACTTTACAGTGCAATTTACAGTAACATTATCTACGTTTGAGTCATAAACGGAAAATGATAGGGAGGACCAACGGCAGCTACGTTTAGCCTCACTGCGGCTTTTAACTACAACCGCCTTCGGCAAAAGCAGCTTGGTTACAAGTTACATCGACTGTTTAACTTCAACACATTCTGGTGAAATACGGGACATCAAAAATGACTCACCGACACTATAAGAAAGAGAGAAAAACTTGGTCAAGAATTCTTCCAGCGACTCTTCCATGCTGCTCGGGTCGTCTTGTTTTGACGTGAACTTCACAGGTAGTAACGAGGGTGTACAGAATGTGGGGTAAAGCTGATAATTGTTTGGGAGGAATAAAATATTCATTTTAAATAAGGCTTATTGTAAGCTTAACTGCATTTAAACGTGTGATATATATAATCTTGCCACTCAGCTTCCATATTGTTTGCCAAAATTTGTTGCTAACTTAGAAGTAAACATTTTCATAAGACTAAAAATATCAAAAACAACATTGATGGGAAGCAAAATATCATCGAATATTTTTGCTGCTCAACCATGCTCAAATTATTTATATTTTCTCAATTTTTGTCATTTATTGTTAATGTTTGTGTTCTACTTATTTTTAATCTGGTGTCATGGGATACCAAGAACATATACTATTTTCTGTATTGACTTCCCTGGGTTGTGTCTTACACAGTAATTCTGGTTTATGGCTGAGTAGTGCATTCGATCCATAAAAACAATGATTTAAAAAATTCTCCGCGTGAAGAAAAATAGCCAACATCTAAAGTGGTAAAGTTGAACAATACTGTGCATTTACCCGTATAAATGCATGATGTGTGCTGTATATGGTCGCTGTGGGAGAAAAAAAAAAACAATTGGTTGTAACCAGTGCGTTTTGAGAACTTAGAGATTGAAATTTTCGACGTTACAAGATGGTAGCATGAGAGAAACAGAGACGAGACTTTAATGTTCCTAGTAAGTCTGGCAAATAATACAAATATTTGATAAAGCAACAGAACTGAGATGTGTTAGATTCTTACACACCTGATATGAATACGCGAGCAACTGAAGATGAGACGCGTTTCTGGCTGTGTCATCTGGAGAAAAGGCAGGGACAATCACCAACACAACAATTAAGTCATAATGATTGCAAAAACATTTAAAAGTTAAGTAAGTGAGACTTTGAACATGTCTGTGGGCATTCAAATAAAGGCGAAAACGATTTGTCTTGGCGCTGTTCAGATAATGAGAGAATTTAAGCTAGTAAGTAAGGAAGCTGAGCAGCTCTGGTTGAAGTAATGTTTTCTCCTGCTATTTCAAGATGAAATTTAACTCAATCAGGATTTAACATCCGGTTGATCTGGTAATATAAGACCCCATTGATCGTTACTTCAGACAGCAGGGCGATAACACAGGCAGAATCTGTGTGTCTCTGTTGAACAAACTAACACCACTGAATCAATAATCCTCATTTAACTTTTCAAATCAGTATTTCAGCAATCCTGCTGAGATCATTCACCTAGTGGTACCTGGTAATCTATGAGCAATGCATTATATAATCAGAGGTACATTTATGACATATTTGCAGCTTTCTGAAGTGTAAGCAAACAAAAGAGCCAGCAGCTACATGCACAACAGCTCTCTTGAGGACATGCTTTAGGCACAGCAGTGCTTGTGCAAATGTTAATGTCAGCATGTTGCGCACACAATGCTAATGTGTAATGTTTATGTTCTGTCTTAATTTGAAGGTTAACGGGCTAACTTAGTGGGATCCACCAGTGATTGAAAATTCTGCCAGCGAGGGGCATCACTGAGGCAAAACCCATCCTGATGGGGTCCAATAACATACACTTTCATGTGAGAGTCTTTGTGAATGAGGAGGACGATTTGAATAAGTGGACTTTGTTATCTTGAAAAATGACCTTTTGTTTTTCTTAACCTTTAATTATTATGAGAAAAGAACTCATGATCTTGAGATAATAGGATAAAAAAAAATCACATTCTTCCAGCATCCATAAGGTGGAACATTATCAGTCCTCCATTAAATCCTTAATGTCACTCCATTTTGATATCTTCGTTTCTTTATGCCAGACCTCTGTAAGGAGTTACAAAATTAACAGTGCCCTATCCATCCATTTTGGCCCTGTTGCTTAAACTCCTCGGATCTCCACTAGGCAGATATAAGTGGGAGATTAACATGAACAGTTCTTTAAAACGTTAACAGTCTTGTCCCTAGTAGGGTGGCTGGCTCTGGAACCAACCACAGGCAGACCAATCTGGGGTGCCATCAGACCCATGTTGTGATAAAGCACCGGATTCTGGATTATTTTTCGCGACAGGCAGGGTGCAGCATTGGGCTGGTCTCTGCCAGAATTACAGCGTTAGACAGCTTTGATCCTTTCGCCTACAAGAACACTGAGACAATTCAAATAATACGAACTGTTTTTCTTACTGTTCACTGTTAAAAAGTGTTCTCTCTTTTCAAATACAACAAGGCCAGACTGATCATCATAGCACAGGGCCACGGTGGGCTTCACTTGCTGCCACTGCAACCATCGGTATGACCTTATAGTTGCCGACCGTATAAATAAGCACAGGAACAAAAGCTCCATTATAAGGTCTACCACTTATCAAATCACAATGGGTGAGCCCTGGTGCAGATCACATGGTATCAATGGCCCTTGTGCAATATTTACCAAAAAAGACTGTCCACGATGAACAAACCTTTGAATTGCAAATACGTATTGTTTTTCACTCATTAGAAGAGCTGACATTGTCCACTGATTATCCCAGCTCTGAATCATGTGAAACCATGGCTCGCCGAGACACTAAGACCAAGCCTGATGAGCACATAGACTGTGTGATTACACATGTATGTTTTCTGATACTTGACCTCTTAATCAACAGTTTTATATTAACACGCTACACTAATGTTCTTGTCCTCTTGTATAAGTTATTGTCCCAGATATGACATTTTTCAGTTGAGCTATTGCTTCTGAATGTTTGTGCTAGTTTGTCAAGACATCACTGAATTAAAAAATTCGGCAACCTCTAGGACCTGTCGTGGGGTTGTTTAAGCTGGGAAAGAGTTGAGAGATAGTTGGTCATGAGAAAATGTTTCTTTCGACTTTCAGGTTTTTAAAAAGGCTACCTTTTCTCAGCACTTCTTATAAGGTCTGATAGTTATGTTTAAGGTTAAGGGCCACAGTTGAGTTGCTTGAAACTCAAAACTAGGTCGTATGATGTCTTTGATCATTTATACACAAACTTTGTACTGGTAGCAATGGAGGCGGCAACTTGCTATAGTGGCCTCCTTCTGGCTGCATCTCACTGCTTCAACTTGGGATAACAGAAACTGCCTCTTGAGATAGTTTCTCTCACGATGCGGTATTCATGGTGTTTAAGATGGCGTCCCTTATGGAGAAAAGTTCAAAGCTTCGACTACATACCTCGCACATCTGCACCTTGCACACAGTGGGATTAGAATTGTCAAACCCTGACAAGCACTTTAATTCCGCGATGTGAAGACCCCTGCAGATATGAGACTAATTCTGCTTTGCATTTAAAGCTTTGCATGCAGCTGGTTTACCTGGTTGACAACTAAGAGCAAAAACTAACATCACAAAAACTGACTGCGAATAAGGAAACCACACAAAATGAAAACTAAAATACTGAAATTTCATATTTAGATGTTGCTGATGGATTAATACGGAAGGACCTTCACAGCCTACCAACCGAGTATCTGAATGATTTACCTTTCACACAGGAAATCAGTATTCTTATGTTGCCTCATTATTTTGTGTTGGTCAAGGATACAGAAAGGAGAAGGACTCAGTAACTAAAATGAGTTCATCAGAAAATCTGTAAATTTGTCCAAGATTTGACAACAACCTGGGCTGAGACTCTGTCATCCCTGAAAAATATGCACAAAAACAAGTTTAACGAATTAACGATAGAGACCCAGACTTCTTTTCTATTTCTACAAATCTTCTTTTATTTGACCTGATAAATCATGCGTTCTCGTGCAGTTTGTGAAAACAACAGGGTCAGTGGTCTCCTCATTCAGCTTCCATCGCTGAGGTTAAAAGTTGAAGGCGAGATAGCACAGTGGCGGCAAGAGCCAGAGAGGGCGAGGCATAGTGGGCTGAGAAAAAAGCAGCAGCACTAATTTGTGGTCGTGCCAGAGCAGCAGTGGAGTGCGAACTTGCAGGCTAAGCATGTTTATTTTCATGTATTGGATTGACTGGAGGTTAATGATATTTATGGCTGCAGCCAAAATTTAAACAGGCTGGTTACTTGATTTAGACGGAGATGGTTATCCCAGGAGCCTGTCTGTCTCTGACTATCTTGTGCACTTTCTCTCATCTTTGTTCTCTATTGCTATTTACCCAGTTTCAGTGTTGCTGCAACATGGTTGCTTCTGATTTGTCTTTTGAGACGGCGTGGCACCGTGGAAGAGTGGTCATGTGACTCTGGACCAGAGAGTTCACAAAGCCACTGGATACAACAACATGTTTGTCATGCCTGATTATATTGTTCCTTTTAGACCTTTTGTTATAGATATTGGCTGCATTGCATTTGCTGCTGTCTAATGAATGAAGTGCACTTTTCATGCACCACCAATGAACAAAATTGTCCCTACAGACATGAAGTTGGGACTTAAACCCATGTTGCTGAGCCACAGGATGGCATTATCGGGTGGTGACTCGATGAGCATGCTGACACGCTTGCGGGCTTAACAGACGCCCAGGCACTAATGGCATTAGTGAAAACATGCATCTGAGTGGGCAATTAACGTGTAAATATCACATGCTGTAGATCCAATATTGGACCCAAATACAGTGAAATGGCATTGAAGCTTTAACTTTAACAAACTGGAGTGGAAGGATAGAGAACCATCTGTGAACGCGCGACTGTGTCTTGCTCAAAATCTCAGTGTTGTCTGGGATTTTCCCCATTTGTTTGCTAGCCATTCTGACTATTGACATCCTGCCTTTACTCATAAAGCTGAATCCATGACCAAATCTGGTTTTGTAAACTATTTAATGGACGGCCCAATGACTCACCATGAATCTATAATCTGCGCTATTAGCATAACACACCCAAATATGCGACCTGACTGTGGGTGGCAGTGTTGCATCGCATGGAGGTACAGGCTGCGCACAGGAAGAAGGACGCTTGCGAATAAAAAAACATATCTGATTCTGCTGTGGTGATTTTGAGCCTTTGCTCGTGACGATCACCGCTCCACTCTCGACAGTGACTGTCTTTTCTTGGGGCTTCACACCCCATTTCCATCATACCAGAGCGGTATAAAGTACAGTTGTAGTATTTCTCACCTCCTGCCTCCAACATCTAATCCTGACGATAATAATTAAAGTGACTGATTATTCATATTTTGCTGAAGTGGTGCTGGGGTGTGAACAATGCTATATCCTGTTTATGCTGGTGTTGCATGGGCCAGCCGTCTAAGCATAAACGGATATTAAAGCTATTACATCTGAGCTCTGGACATTCACGTAAAACATCGTCATATAGTAAGCAAAATAATATCAAGCTCCTCCTGGACTTCATCAGGTGAAAAAATGAGCCGTACTCCCTGGCATCTCTTTGTTTGTTTCTCCTGTGACGCTGATAAGAGCATGCTTTCGAAGAAATTCTTTGAATGTTTGGTTCAGTGTATTGGTGGATGCAGGGGTTTAATGGAGGCATTTTAATGGTTATGCCAACATTGTAGATTTTGTGCTCAGTTCAGGAGATGTGACTTTCAAGCTCCTTAGGAAAGCAAAATAAGCTGGAAAAGACACATATAAGTTAAATCACTGACATATTGTCTAGCTGCAAGTAACAGTGTGTTGCCAGACGAGTGGTGAGTTCATATACAGTCTGTAACCGTGCTAACAGATCGTGGTTGAATAGAGGTGTGACGCTGAAGGCAACTTCAGAGTTATGTCACCGTGCAGCCTTAACGGCCTGCTGATGCGTGTTCAGTACTATATGTTCTACCAAAAACACACATTAAACATTAAGAGTGGGTCATGGTAACAATAATATCACTTCGGCTGTGTGCTGTAAGTGTAAACATCAAATCGGGAGGGATTCAAAGATATTCCCGGACGGTGACATCACCTCTTCCTGTCTCCCTACCGGCCCCTGACCTCGTACAGTGCGTGTTGTGAGCCAGGTACTCCCTCTAAATGGAGCATCAAACAATTGGCCCTCTCCAAGACTGCATAATGGGACTCTGTGGTTTGGCGTCCTGGGTGATACCCTGACAATACATACCTGTGTGTAACTCATGCGTCGACAGTCGGCAGACTTTATGAACACTGTGTTTTCAGTATGACCTCACAATCACTGACAGACAAAATATACAGAGTTTGAATTACCTGCATTTAATAGCCTGGCTTGTCTTAAAATGGTCAGATCTTCAACGCTTCTTCCCTCGACTAATGACATCAACAAAAGCTAATTGAGTCAAGTTAAGTAAAACTGAGTCAATCAATGAAACCACGATTGGAGGTGTTGGTTGGAACTGCACGGCTTGACACAAACATTCCGTTGCTATTCACAAGAACAATCTGCTGATGGAGCGATGCTTTGCGGAAAGAGCGCTCTCAGAATCTGGCGACCTGGAGTTGTTGTTGTAGAGTCATCTTTAAAGTTTATATTCATCAGGCTACGAGTTGAACAAACTCTCTGTAAATGGAGTGATTTAATACCTGGAAAAACAACATAGATTCTCAGTGAGGTAAATAGGAAGGAAGCCCTGGGTAACAGCTAAAAGACTTACAGTTATTTTTAACCATCCTCTGCAAGGGAGCATCATGCAAACTTTCAGAGCCACCTTTCAAGTTTTTCAGGTGCTGGTATTTGACATGAAAGGACAGAGATTTTGAGTGGATGTTCCTTTAAGAGTCACTGGAATCCCAGCCACCTCCATGTGAATCCCTGTTGTGCCGACAGAGAAAAAACATGACTGAATTAAACAGTGATTGAGGCAGAGCCTGCAAAATTTCCCACAGTGCAGTGAGGTCTGGTTTTTGACGATGTCTACTGGGACCTCAAAAAGATAATGGACCTCTATACTGAGATACATGATGAAGAACAACTTTGAGGAGATGCTCCACTGACATCTACTCCATAAATACCAGTTGGAAAAAAAAAAACTCTCTTATAAGACGAAATTTACAGGGCAGACTGTTGAGCCAGGTGTAATAATTGGTACAGAAAAGTTTAAATGTTTTCATCAAGTTCCAACAACTGGAGTGCGTGTCGAGCTTACGTGAATATTTCCATTCTGTGTGGTTAAATATCTCGGGTCCATTTTCTTTGTCTGGTTTTCTAACTGCTTGAGCAGCCAGTATTTATAATCTGCGGGAAAAGTGGCTTTAATAGTGTCATAACTTAAGCAAATGTTTTATATTCACAAGTTTTCTACCACTCTGACCAGCAACCTCTTGTGGTGAAAAGCCATATTTTAGTGTATATTAGTCAGATGTGGCAATGGTTTGACAGTTTTCAAACTGATACCGAAAAAACTGTCAACTGTGTTCAACATCCATCATTAATTATCTGTGCTGCGCCCACCTTTAAAGGGTCGCCGCGAGACTAAGGCCAGTCCCAGCTGACACTGGGCGAGGCGAGACCTTTCGTTCAACAACACTCCCATTTCACACCCTCCCAGACGGTTAGGTCATAATTAACCTGTATGTCTTTGGACTGGGAGGAAGCTAGATGCTCTGAGAGAACCCACGGGCAGGAGGGACATTCAAACTCCCGCACAGCTGTAACTGGAGCTGGTTTGTCTCAGTTCTTTCCTGAATATACTGAGTATGAGAAACCATTGTCTTTGTTTATGTCCGGCAAACGGATCCCACTTCGAACTCTTCTACCGTTTATCATTTACATCAGTGAAAATGAACAAACCAAACACCTATAAAGGCGTAATAAATTCAATAACACAACAACCTCCGTAGTAACCGAGAAGCATGCAGCTGGGACACAGCTCAAGTCCTAGTTCAGTGTGTTTGAACCATGATGATTGCTGTTTGTAAATGATATGAGCAATAATAACAAAAACATCTCCACCGTACTGTCAGCCATCCGGCATCAAATCTAAAGCAATTTCCTCAAATATGCATTGCAACACTGTACCGTCAAACCAAAACCCTCCATGCAGTGAAGACATTCTGTCATCATCTGTGATTAATATTAACAGCCGACAGACTGTTCAGATAGTCTATAAAAAATTACAGTAACTTCATGGTTTATTTTTCTCTCTTCAAGGAAACGGCAGCCATCAGTGCTGTTCATAGTTTCAACATTTCAGGTCACAGTTTCGAACTGCAAAATATTCTCGACTCAATATTTATATCATAGCTGCCTGATTGGCACTGATTCATAACCCTTGGTGGGGAGGAAGGGACGTATGTAGGTAGCCACCACAAGCAGAGCTCATAAATTCTGCTGAGCTTGGTGTAGCTCAGTCAGATATCTCCTTGTCTCTTTCTCCCCTCTTGAGCTTTCTCTTTCCTTTCTCCCTTTTGCTCTCTCTCTCTCTCTGCAAAGTGGTTCAAATTCCTGTTGCATTTTGGACTTAGATTCAAAGATCAGACACTTCCTGATCATAGCTGTGGCTGCACTTGCAACACACACAGTTTCAAGGCGCTGCACAGGCGATAGACAACCAGCAGGGAACCAAAGTGAATTTTATGTTTATGCTCTCAGTCTCAGGGTTCAGACAGAATCAGACTGGAAAGAGAGATAATTGGGTACTGCATTCAGTGACTTGACCAAACCATGAATCTATTCTGGTAAACACCAGAACAACAGTTTTTGCATTGTGATAATTAGATACACAGATGCCTTTGTCCATCAGCCCCTTAGTGAGGACAAACTATTGACAAATATGAGCAAAATTTCTTTTGTGTTTGACGTACAGACCCATTTATGTCTACAAGGGTTTGTTGCTCATTGATAACATTAACTTTCCACATTCATATGGGCTTTATTGCAATGAAAAAGTTCTGAGACTGTTCCTGATGTGAACAAGCCTGCCACATCCATGTGTATGAGGAACGCAACAATAACTTTTATGACTAGTATTCAACAACATCACTAATCAAGTCAGGACCTGTGTCGGCGAATCAGTCAGGAGCATCACCAAGTGCTTGTTGTTTTCTTACTGACATTGTGAGTTGTGCACTGTGAATTTGTCCCCAGGGTCCAAACTGTCAAGCTAAGCTCTACTGCGCTGTGAGAGCCTACAGAGGATGTTCAACAAATGACCTCCACCATCATGACCTGCTTCACTGAAGGTGATGGTGGCAAAATTTAAACCGGGTCTGGTTTTGTTTGTTACAATCTCTGGACTTTCGATTGCACCTCATAAATGTTTTGGTCTGACTTTTGAACTGGTTTCAACACCAGACTGTCGTTTGGATAAGACTTAAATCTGACCTGACATTCAGACTTACTCATTTAACATATTTGTAATGCACCAGCAAACACTGATAAGGGTTTTTCAACTCAAAGTTACCGTATTTTGGGTCAAGGTTTTAGGTCTTGAACAAATTGGCATGTCTCTTTCTTCAGTCCATAGTATTTCTCTAATATTGCGAAGGATTTTCTTTTTCAATTCTTTTCTCTCACTTTGTTGGCAGATCTCAAGAAAACCCAACAGTGTGGACACAATATCCTCTGCTCTGAACAGTCACAGTAATGACTGTAATTGCACTGTGTTTGCAGAGGTGTGTCATACAGGTCAGTGGTGTTGTGTTCACACACATATGAACACAGCAACATCCATTCAACTGAGTCAGATGCCGTCTGCCCAAACACACAGATACTAATGTCAAGGAGGCCTGTAAGGCACTGGAAAGAAAAAAATGAAAGAACTGAGACTAAACTCATTTCCATTGAAGTCACTTTATTGTAATTCAGTTAGTCTATTAGCCCTTTATGTAAAGCATACTCCTTATTTTATTCCAAATCCACTTATACCGTAAAATGTGAAAACCTCACTGTAACGTATTACGGAACAGTTTTGACATGACAACACATGTCAAAACATGGACAAACTCCATCGAAAAAGCAGCAGCGGTCACAAATCAGATTTTCAAAAAGAGATTTGTGAGTGAAGATAAAGTACTTGTAACAGTGTAACATGGTCACCAATGCCACAAAACAGAATAACCTCAATAATGCCGGTTAGAGCTTCACACAGCCATGTATGCACATAATTAAAACTACTGATGTTCCCATATTGCAATATATACACAAAGTGTATAAAGTAAACTTAAGATTAATTTTTGAACTGCAGGTTGCAGTCAAACACCTTCCACAACCTTCTCCATGTCTGTGTGTTAAAGTTGTTTGGTGATTGTTATGATAGATGTACTCAGTGGAGCTTTTGGCTCTCTGAGCTCCATTTAGTTTATATTTTGTAAAGCTGCAACAATTCACATTAGTGCAGCAGAATTCAGCCAGCAAGAAAAATGATGATAATAAAGCAGCCTTTGTAGTTCTTTGCAAACAATGCACCAATGTTATGAGCTATAACAGCCATCAAACTGATGACATGAGAGTGGTGAAAACTATGATCAGATGTGTTTATTCTTATTTCCACATTAATACTGTATGATTTAAGACACAGTAATTGCCCGCTTACAATACGACCAACAAAAATCAAAGATTAAGGATACAAGTAGAAATGTTACCCAATGTTTTAAGATCGTTATCCTTTTCTTTTGTCACTGGTAAATCATACCTAACTCCTTTACAGGCAGCAGGGATTATGGCACATATATTCCCATAGCATTAAAAATAAGTGACACAGCCATTCCTCAGCTACACCTCTCTCTGCCAAGACTGTAAGTACTAAAGCTGTGGTGGTGGTCCTGCTCCTATGTGACATTTACTTAGTGTCAAAGTTTCACCAGTCAAGCATTTGACTCAAACTTTTTTCTTCGAATTGTGTTCTTATTAGAAGTTAAGTCTTCACAGTGCTAAGACAATGTCAAATCGAAATAGACCCAGTGCCACAACTAAATGTGCTGTATGTGAGTAATGTGCTCGGGGTCTTGACTCACACTGAGGTGATACGCAGAGAGACTGTATGACTGCATATCGTCAATGTGACAGACCCATTAGTGTGTGGCCCCCGCCACCCGTCCACACTGCAGCGGTGGCATTTAGATGACATTAATATGATGATAAGAGGCTGACACTTGCAGGCCACTTGGTTAGTGTAATGAGTCTGGCAGAGTCAGCAGTTGGTGAGAGGAGAAAAGAGTACAACAAGCCTTGGGCATGTAGGTTTGTTCAAATCATCACCAAAGCTGAGGAGATGGAGGAGATATATTTACACTCAATGACATGTACTGTCAGTGCAGTTTGTTTTCACTGTCTTTGACCAGTCGAACCAGTTACACACAAACCTCTGGGTATTTATTGTGATAAATGGAAGGTTTAACTGTGTCTACTGATTTTTATCCTGATGGTGTTTTAGCTACGTGGGTACACATTGTTGTGAAATTGGTGGTACATAAAAGCCATGGATGCATCTGTGTACGTATACATATACATCATATACATCTTGGCAGGCTATTGATAGATAAATATACATTTGAGACCTTATTTATGATCCAGTGATTGTTACTCTTATAATCTCAGTACTGTGAAAATGCTGACATGACTTGTGCTGCAATGAAACAGTGTTTGTTGAAATAAGTATACAAGACTGCCACATCTGAGGGTCTCAGATGGCCTGGAATGTTGGACTTCACCCCTGGCTGCAGCTACATTTATTTAAATGTAGACACCACTTTCTACTTGTCATCTCCATTAAAAAGAGTGCAGTTTTAAAATGTGACTCAGAAACTTTAACTGTTATCTACAGAACACTGATTATCCCAAGTGTTTTCTATAATGTTTATTAACTTTCTGACTTTGACTGTGAATGCGTGTTTCTGTCTCCTGTGGGTTCTGTCAATGTCGTCAGCTTCTGCTGTTGATGTAACTCTCAATAGTGCAGGTCATTATTCAGTCTGTGTGAAGTGAGCTGTTCATCAGATTCGGCCAGCGTCCATTTGTGTCTTTCAAGTAATGAAACAATATCATTTTTCAGGCACATCTGTACTTAAATCTTGGTAAACATGCCTTATACTGGTTACCTGCCATTGTCCCTCTTCATAAAGTGCCTCACAGTATGGGTGTGTGTAAACTGCATATTGATCATTGGCTGCCTAGAACCATGAGGTGGTAATTCAGTTGTATGTAGTTCAAGTCCTCATGATTTAATTGCAAGTAAACAAAGATTTAAAACCAAACTGGACTCACATGTTGCTCATATTCTGACAATGTTGGTAAATTGTCGCCTTTGCAGCAACGATGGACCTCTCTGACCTTTCCTTAGTGTTTATACTCCTGCAAGAACATGTGTCAAAACGATTAAATGAACATCATGAATCATTTTTACTTCCAGTATGAGTAATTGTTAGCTATCAGATGTCAGAGTCTGCCTCCTTATGCCTGTAAAATGGTGTTTGAGGCAATTTCCTGTAGCTGGTAATAATTATGTTCTCACCTCATGAACTCCACCTCAGTTCTCTCTGGAAAAGGACCAAGAGCTACGTTTGTAAGTAGTGGCTACAGATTGACTGGCATTTTTAGCACCTGACCAAATGAAGAGAGTCAAGGGAGAGACTAATATAAACCACTCCAAACATGCTTATGCAAAATGGCCTAAGACATGTTGGACACACATACACATCATATGCTCATGCAACACACACACTTCCCGACCGAAAAGGTCATTACAGAAAAAACAGTGGACCCGCATCTCCCCTATCGGGCCACTTCAGCAAACTCATCATCTTCAGACTGCGGCCAATCAGAGGAACCGCAAAGCCCCAGAAGAGGTCTGCCAGACATCAACTGTTTCAGCAGAGGTTGCATCAGGTTTCACCGCACATTAAGAAGTGTAAAACGCCACATGATCGGGCAAGAAGATAGATGAGCCTGTTGTTCAATTCGACTCCCTGATGATGCGTCAGCAGGAGAATGAGATGATTTCCGCGTCATAATTTCCTCCATCTGGAGCCTCTGTCCTGATGTTGTGGTGATGACAGAGAAGGACTCATCATCAGGTCCTCGGCCGGCGATCTCAGCAACGGGAAACTGAATGACCCTCAGATTGCATGAAGGGGGTTCTGCTGCTGGGATGTAGAATTACATTTTAATCAGTTGACTCTATGCCTTGGTAAGGCCTGACCCATGCACAACTCTGGATGGATTATAGTCCTGGCACTACAGTATCTCTTGCTGCATAAATGCCTGCAACTGGATGTGGTGAAACAGTAAAAGTGGAGGTTAAAAAGTGAAAGCTAAGGGAGAAGGGAGAAAAGTAAAGCAATATGTGACAGGCTGTTTATGTCGAGTGTTTGAGGAGAGTTACACTGAAACTTCTCCAAAGATTGATTTATATGATTTTTGCATTTCTGATTGCACATACTGTGCCTGTACCAACATTATAAATACAAAGCATTTTCACTAACTTTTGAAAAGTTTAGTCTTCAGTCATGACATAACCTACATGACAGCTACGTCATACATTACGTATACATTCTTTATTACTATGAATTATACATTAAGTGGTCGAGGCAGTAGTTCAGCAACATTAGCAACATTTGTCTGATATACAGTATAGAGCGAACAGAGTGCAGAATAGTTGTCAGAGCAAGGTGTTTGGATGTTAAAAACAGTTTAGTTAAATGATTCATTTTGTATGTATTTATGTTCCAGTCTGTATTCACCTCAGGCTGTGCTGCTGCAGGTGATGATAGACATCGACCAGTCCTCTCTTGACAGCTTTGAAAAGAAAATAACACAGGCACAGTTTTGCCCATATATTGTGAAAGACAAACAACTTTTTTTGTATTTCCTTTTTATAAATAACTAGAAATACACACTCACACACATTCTGACAGTCCACGGTTGGTAAGGTAGGAATGTGTGTGTGTGTGTCATGTCAGAGTATGCCTGGCATAAAGTGAAGCTTTGACCTCATCATTCCACTTACTTCAGGAAAGTTCACTGCAAAACATCTGATGGTGAGAGTGACTGACACTGACACACACACACACACACACACACACACACACACTTTCTCCATCGTGCACTAAAGTGAAGAAACTTAGCAGGACATAGGATTGTCTCATTTTCACGTCCTTCTATCTGAAATCCTATCTCCGACATCACAGAGAAATTACCTTCTGATTTATGCTGAGTTCACAGCCTCACTGCAGAGCATGTGTGACTTTGACACTGCCGCACAATCACTTTCAGAATCTCACTCTCAGATTCTCTCAATTATTCACAGTCGACACAAGACACTGCTGCTGATCCCTTACATGCAAACACACACTCACAGAGTGCTCTGACCTCTCAGGCCTCTCACTCCTCTCTGCGTGACCTCCTAACCCAGCTGTTTCCTGTATCCTTCATGTCTTTCATTCTCTTTTTTCCCCTCGCTGCACACTGATGGATGGCCCCTCCGCATGTTACAGTGCTGCAGTGTTTATGTAAGGCGCCGCTCTTGATTTGGTGTTGATTCAACCCTCCTGGGAGGAGAAGCCTCTCCCCTTCGTGCCGAGGGTCCTTATGAGTCATGGGAAGGGGGCCTGCTAGTAACGGGCGACATTGTACTGTATAACTCATCTGACGTCACACTCCTCAGCTGCATTTTCTGATATAAAACGTGTGCCTGTGAATATGCGCCTTTGTCTATTTGTGTGTGCGTGCACATGCACGATATGTACATTTTCCCTTGTCTGTGTGTATCTGTGCACAAGCAAGAGGAGAAAACACTTTGGGGATTGTAAGTGTTCCCATTCTATCATGATATAATCCTGCCTCAATGACTTAATTAAGCCACTTAAGCAAATGCTTACCGTCTTCAGTTTAAATGGTCTGCCTCATGTGGAATCACTAATAAGTGGGTCATGCTCCCAATTCCTTTTTCCATGTTTTGCCTTGTTTTCTCCTAAATGTAGTCATTGCCAATACATCTATGTCAGTCCCTGTCAGTGCTGACCCATCTGTTTTCCTGAGTACAGTGTGTGACCCCTGCTACAGCCTCAAGCACCGCAATGGTGAGCTGCCCTTTTCCTTTTTTTAATGGGCCCCAGAGGAGTTTCACCAGGAGAGCATAATGTGTGCAGAGGTAAATGCTATGAGAATGAGATACCCTGTAGTGCTGAGCAAGGATCCTGAAAACCATTAGAGGGAGAAGCTTCTGTCTTCCCCCACTGCTGGAAATTGAACCAGTTAACCCAGCTTTTGGGTTACATGCCTCCTGTCCTGTGGCAAATATTTCCTCAGAGACATCCTGCTAAACACTTGACACACAGCAACACTGGAGGACTTGATACTGCTGTTATCAGTTTGACATCTGATGTAGTTTCTCATGTCAGCAGCTTCGTGCCGTCCTGCTTTACACAGTCCAACAGTGCCTCGTCACTCATAATGCTGCTAATGAAGCAGTGCTGAATCAGATCAGTCATTCTCCACTTGGGTGAGCGGCCTGAATCAGCATCAGCGCTGCCAGCTGCAGAAAATCAAATCATTTTACAAAGACTCCAGGATTATCGTATTTCAGGACAACATTCAAATCCAGACTACAGCGTGTGTCACTCCGTACCAAAGATCTGTGCTACATCTGTGGGTTCCCCCAAGTTGAATGCAACAGGCTTCAACAGGACACACTATCCTAGCATAAGCAAGCAGGCTGCAGAAATAGAAGTTTTGCACCATAAACCAAACAAGAGGGTTTGCGCTGACAAGAGGCTGTGAGTAGCTGAGGTGGCAGGATCTTAAGCAGAGAAGTGATCCAATCACTTCTGGGTCAGTTCTCTGTGATACATTATTCACGTGGTTACAGAAGACGATCAATAATCGGGCTGATTCCAAATCAGCTTAATTCTTCAGTTTTACATTTACGGGCTTTGAGAATTATTCATCATAGATCATACAAAGGCCTAGTCCCCTGTACATATGCAATAATCACAGTGCACATGGCAACACCAGCTTGCACTGCCAGACCTCACTATTGCCATTAAAGCCACGTTGGACCCATAATGCACCTGACTACATCCCTCTGGAATATTAATTATTTCTACAGTAACTGATTTTTAAAGGCTTGGTGTGTGTTTGGGTGGGCGTGGGGCCTGTGGGGGGGCTCGCCATTAGATTTGGAGATGTAATTCTTTGGCACGGGTCCGCAGTGAAAGTCGATCCTACCCAGACCTTTAGTCTGACATTCACCAGCACGCCATTCAGTTTATCAAGTCAAACAAGTGCACGTCTGAGTGTGCATGTCTGTCTGTTTTTCTGTCTGTCTGGGTCACGCCTTTTCTGTCTCCCCCTCTCTCTCCTTCTCTGCCTTTACCTCCATTTTTTCCCGCCTCTCTATCGCTCGCTCTCTCTCCCCCCTCCGTCACCCAGAGGGGTAAATTACCAGCCTGGAGGGGGCAAGCAGTCCTCCAGTTCACACACGCCCATATATAGGCAGCAGACATTAGGTAAACGCTAGGTAGACGTTAGGTAAACTCAGAACAGGCTCTACTCAGTTGGCTACTTTATTTGTAACACTGATATGCTTCTCTGAGCTGGCAAACATGAGGGCACACGGCTCTGCAGGTCGTGTGGATGGATGTGGGAAGTGGGCAGCAGGTGGATGAGAGAGACTGGTGTGTGTGTGTAGTGATGACTGTCAAAGTGTATATGAATCACACTATTTACACACATTACCAGACTGATGGCCATAGTCATTTGAAGAATAACACTTTAACTTTATATAAAAATGTTGGCAGTGGAAGCTACATTTCAGTGCCCAGTTTTTTGTTGAGGGATATTTTTTTCTCACCCCTGTGGACCACCGGCCAAATGCAGACAACATGATGTCATGTCTACAAGTTTCCACTGTAACTACAGTACAATAGAGCTTGATAGCATAGATAATAATAATAATACTAATCCATTTAAACTTTCTTTCCAGACTCAGCACCAAAGCTAGATCAGAAGAGGCAGAAATCATCTGTAGAGGAAAGAGGAATCAATAGCATATGTGTATATTCTCTATTCACTGTCTTATGTTACTGTGCCATTACTGTTGATCTGTCATATACAGATGTCCAGAATCAAAAGAAGAGGAAGTTTTTTTCTCTTGAAAGGTGAAATGTTTTTGGTTCGTCACAGTTTCCATCACTGTGCTGAATATAAAAGACTGTTGAGGCTTTGTTTTGGTTGTTACTCTGTTTTTTGCAGCATGTTTGACTTTGAGGATATGAACGGCTGTCTGTTAGAAAGTCTGCTGTTTTCAAACTCTATCCCATTCTCCTCAGACAATCAGAGGAAGCTCAGGCGTACCACAGCATGTAGCACGATGCCCCGTCCATCACAGGACTCATACGCTCACAATTACTGTTTTACAGTCTCCATCTCACCAGGCTTTGCGTGGCCTCAGATTCTGGACCCGCATAAACATTGGGGTGGCATGCAAACTGCACACAGGAAAAACAAAAACAAGAGCTCTTCTTATTGACCGAGCTGAGTTAATGCTTCTCTTTGTGTTTACATGAGCAGGTATGAGTGTAATTATGTCAACATATGGCACATAACTGTAGTGGAAAGTTATGCTCAGAATGAATAAACAGGTCTGATTTTCTCATTGTACAAACTAACTCTGTAGATTCTTCAACAATGACTACTTTTGTTACTTTTACAGATCTTACAGTCAGTCTCAAGCTGATTACAGATTTTATGTCTCTTGTAAGGAAATCAGTTCTTCTTTTAAATGAATCTTATTTGAAATGTTATGAAAGTTGAGTGCAAGACTCACGATACCAAGGAAAAATAGAGGTCAGGTAAGCACTGCATTCTGGATGCAGGGAATTTCAGGTAATCATATATGTTTAATGTAAAAAAATATATATCTGCAACAGTGACATATGGCAAATCCAACCCTGATAAATCAAGAATTACATCTCTCTGACAAATCACCATGTTGTCTGTATCTTTTGTATTGTGTTTATTCTCAGTGTGGACCTGCCTAAATGACCACAAGGTTAAAAATGCATACATGTATGTCTCTTAGCATATAGTTTTAATTTTACCCCCTTCATTCTTCAGCCTTATTACCCCAGAATTATTTCACTGCATAACTATGTAGTTCCATCAAATCTGAACACAAAACATACCCGATCTGAAAACAGTGCAATAAAACTACAGTTTAAGACCAATTATGGGTGCTCAGGTAGCTCTGCCTCTCTCCTCCTTTCTCTCTAACACACACATACAAATGTACATACACAGCTAGGCAGTGGAAGCACACACTTGTGCAGAAACACAAATATACAATACACTTGTTTGCTAATTGAGCCATTTTGGACAGAACTCAGAGCCAAAGCTTTCTACATGACCACATCTCAGAAACATCTGCCACGTTCCAGACTCGTGTAACTTACATTAGCCTCCGTTTACTGGCCCTGTTTGGCTTTCCCAGGTGGCCATGAGCCATGGGTCATAGGGCTACAGGGGAAAAGGATATTGTACAAAGAACTACAGTATGTCCTTCTCCCAGAGTTAAGTAAAATGGTTTAATGTCCATTCATCAACTGTGAAGCTACATTTTTCTGCCAAAAGATGAGCACAGCTCTGTCTGTAACACGATTCAAGTGTTTTCTCCCCATTCTCCTCAGTCTCTAAGAGCTTTGGTGCTATTAGCTCATTTACTTCATCTGTTTCCAGGCCCATTACCACCTGACAAAGAAAATGTTTCAGAATCTTGCCAGACTCAGACACCGACCCTCAGGAGCTGGGACACGACCAGCCGGCCCAAACATGGAGAAAAACCCCAGCAATACCACTGGTCGAATAAAAACACTGATTGTTTCCAGGTACGCTGACTGGTGTGTCTCTGTGGCAAGCTGGGACTCAAGGTGCTGAGCAAAAACCACAGAGCTCTGTGGGTAAAAGTCTTGTTATCCAGAGGATACTCACTGGGTAAATGACATCTCTGAGGACATCTCTTAACATTATACCCTAACCCTAACTTTTACATCTTTTTCCTTGTTTGCTTTTCTGTTCTTTTCTTCTTCCTTCGTCTGCTCTCTTGGTTTTCCTATACTTTGTTTCTCTCTTCTCTCATGTGTCTCACACAGACGATGTTGTGATCTGACGTCAAGGTCACAGTGATTCACTTGTTTCAGGTATTCTTCTGTTTGACCAGTCTATGAAGAGCACAAAGACAGAATGAAGGTTTTCATTCCATCCACTGGCATAACTTCATTTTTCTTAGAAACAACCTCTAATGTGTGCCAAACTCCCTCCACCCCCCTTTGTGTGCACACACACACACACACACACACACAATAGGCTATGACTATTGTTTATGTCTCCATCCATCATCCATATTTATAGGTTACATGTCAGCCTCACAGTATTTATGTTACCGTTATGATTTCATTTTTTAGTCAGGCATACATCTTTTTTAAGCTACATTTCATAGACTGATACCAAAGATTCATGATACAGGTCTTATGGCGTCACCGCAGCTCGTGTTTTCCTTCGACTTCAACATGACAGTGTTTGGAAATCCATAAGGAAACCTCTGGCACAGTTCCCTTTCGATTTTTGAGGTGTCTGGGGAAAGAGAGAAGCAGGGACCCCCAGATTTTACAATTTACAGACTCCCTTGTCTCTCATTCATACCCCTCTCTCTCTCTGTCTCCCCCTCTTAGCCCCCAACCCACCCTTCATACTCCCTCTTTTTTTGGCAGTAGAGAACCAAATAAATGCTGCCTAACAGTCACTGGGGGGGTTGGAACAACCTATTTGGTTTAATGAGGTGATCCATTGTGCTTTCTCTCCCCTCTCCCCCTCTTTCCTTGTCTATCTTTCTCTGTGTGTCTCTTAGCCAAATTACACAGTGTCCTGTCTTGCATCCTGTCCCCCCCTTTTTTTCTGCTCTCACTCATTTTCCCTCCTTCTTTCTTAAAGGCCTTGTTGAGCCCTGATAGGCTTGCTGGGGATAAAACCTGCAGCTTGGGAGAGGAGAGGGACATTTGGGAGCGAGATGGCGAGAGGGACGGTGGCCACATACCTACATGGAGTCCTTCTCCTGGCTCTGTGGAAACCATCGCTGCAAGGAGGTGGGTCCCATTTTAACTGCATGTGCGCACCGCTTGGCAGTGAAGCACCTGTGGATCAGGTGTCACATAAAGTTTGTGTAGCAGTTTTTGCAGAAGAGGGATGCATGAAATCAGGTCTTGTTTTCTTTACTGGCAGTTCAGTGCATTTTTTATTATTAGATCTGTGATTTCGGGAGCTGCAGCAACTATGATAATGATCATGATCACAAGGGTTTCTTAGATTGTAGTAGAAATTGGCTGCTGCTGATTTTTTCCTAGAATGCACACTGCAGGAAATGAGGTGAATTTATTTCAGTGTGGCTTCACTGAAAAGAAATGACAGTACTTTTGCAGTATCATGAGTAGTTATCATGGACATATTCATTATCATTTCTGCAGTTTTCATTTTGTCCTCAAGTGTCTGAAGAGGTTATGAAGCCAAGAATGTGTGAATGAACTTGTAAGCTCTGAACCAAAGGTCAAACTCATCTCCAGTCTGGCTGTCAAATTAATGATCTGACTGTGGAGGATAATGGACTCAGTTTGTGTTGACGTGTTTTACCTTTCCTGTATCAGACAGTTTCCAAGAACACTGCCAACTTCTCTCAGAGCTTTTTTTTTCTTAGTACTAAATAAAACCTGCCTTTGTTGACATTTTTGTTGAATGATTTCTACAGTCCTGTTGCCTTAACGCTCCTCACAGTTTTCCAGATAGACACATAACATTCAATTTCCACATTTTTGTTTGGATGAACTGTGAAAGTACTTTAATATGTAAACATGTTAAATAATCCGTAGACAAAGCACAGTATAATAACACTGCTTGTTCTCTGTGACTTTACAAAGCCCAGGTGTATTTTTCATCTCAGCTCTCCCTCCTCTTGAGGCATGAGGTCTGGACAACAGAGGTTATAGTTAAAGCTTTTAATAAGGATCTGCACCTTATTAAAGGCTTTAATTATAACCATGTGCTCCAAACCTCATCCTACCAGATCTAGTCTCATTGTCTTGTCTGTTTAAGCCTAGAGTTGTCTGATGATGAGGAGATCCTCCCCACATCATACTCTCACTCATCCTGATAGAGGAGGTTTAACAAGGTGTTCCAGGCTGTTGCGATTTGAATTCATACGATGTCAGGCTGAACCACTGCGCCTCAGGGCCAGATGCTCGTTTAGTGTTTTGGTTTTACTGGAGTGCACTGAATGAGTGTTTTGTGCTGTTTTTGAACTGTCAAGCTTGAATCATAAGTAAACTGAAAACTTATTGGCACAGAATATTAATGGTAACAGCGATGGTTAGAACAGACGTGAAATCAAACTCTCTAGATAAAACACATGTATTAAACAACTTTAGATTTTGACTTGATGGTGCTAGATGAAAAGTCAGAATCACTAAACTTTGATTACAACATTTCATGTCTCCCCTGGCAACAACGTGTGTCTGCAAATCTGTATAATTCATATGAGTATATGTTGAGATATTTGGCTGGATAGATGAAAATTTTGACCTGGAGCCAGAAGAAGAAGACAGGGAGATCACCAAAGAGTGATTCTCTAGGGATCGCGAATGTCTGTACTAACTGTCGAACGCAGCATTATCATCACTGTGACATCCACACTGGTGACTAAAAACATCAATAGTTACTTTCATGCCGTGGTTATGTTTCCATAAAGAAATGCGGAACAAATTTGCTTGGTGGAGGGATGGTGCATGAGCCAGGGTGGAAACCATTGACAGCTATTTGGTGTGAAAGCGGAAAGAACTTTCCATAACATTGTAGATTTTCAACATTTTGCAGAGGTATGCGCTGAATGCTATTCTAGATTACAGTGATATATTGACTGAATAATAAACCAATTCCAGTAATAACCGTATATTAATATTACCACAGAAAAACTGGACAATCTTTAAATGTCATCTGAAAAATATCACTTTCATTCAATTCACTGCAGAAGGCAGCTGCTGTTTATGTCATGCTCTAGTGTAACACACATGTCAGGTGTATATGAGTGTTTAGTTTTACCTGTCAGTGTTTCATTTTCAATAAAAGATTCCTCCCAAAACAACAAAAAGCTTTCCAGGGAGGAGGTTTCTGTCTTTTGAATCCAGCGGGCAGGAAACTGAATGACTGAGCAGTGAAGTTATTTACTGTATTGTGCTGTTAATGTGCTGTACATGGCATTACTGTGAGATCAGTAACTTGCATTCTTTGGAATCCTACAGACCTCTTTCTTTTCACATCTGGACTGGGATCTTAAAAACCTTTCCTTTTATAGTTGTTGTTCTCTCTATATGTTTCTATTTTACAGCTATATCTTGATTTGAAACAGAACATAGGTGCAGAAAAGTGTGATAGAATTATGACCGAAGAGGCATGCCTTTTGGATGTAGCTGTTTGTTATCATCTACAGAGAGTATTGATAACTATACACGAGCATATGCAGTCACTTTGTCTGACTGCATGTGTGGTTACTGATCGTGATTGTTGAATGTAAGCCTTGTTTATTTAGACAAATTAAATGGGTTTATTAAGTGTTGGCTAAGAGGGGAAAATTATGCCTCATTAGCCCCGCATCGATGACTCATAAATTTGACAAATTCTGGGTTATTCGTCAGGAGTCCAAAACAATGGAAAACACTGTTCATGACTGTTTACAGCTGATTTAAAGGTCTTTTTTCTGCTCTTATAAAGAATACGAAAACGAGTTTATTATACAATAATATTAGTGTTATAAATAATAAAATAAGGACAAAGTTGTATTAAACAAGGGGGATAATTTAAAAATCATACTGATGTTTGGTTTTCAACATGACTGAACTGGTTCTATGTCTATCAGGTGTATAAGCATACCTGCTGGTGCTGGTGAGGAGCAGGAGCTGCAGAGCCGCACAGACCTGAACTGATTTGGGACCAGGTGGGACTGCCAGGATTTGACCTGGGTGCTGGGGACTGGACTTCAGCCCGTGGAGGAGTTGGGACCAGGAGGAGCAGGTGTCGCCTTGGGGGCTCGGACCAGAGCTGGTGGAGGAGGTGGATGTCATTTGTGTTTTCTGTTCAACTTCATAACGCTGGTTATGACTTCAGTAGATATGAGTGATATGTTTAAATGAGACACTGAATCCTGTCACAACATAACATACAAGCAAATAGCTTCAGCTGTGGTCAGAAAATACAGGATTGTGTCACCACTTATACAACCACTTCTACATACTATATACTATACTCAGATTTTCAAATATAAGCTTTTAAATGACATCAGTTACTGAGGAGTTCCAGGTTACAATCCAGGGGCCATAGAGGCTGTGTTTTTTTATGTCTCAAAGATAATAAATACCCCATGTTAATTTCCAACCAGGAAACAAATCCGGGTTTTAAAAAGTGAGTACGACATGCTGCTGCTTTCACTTTCTGTGTGTTTGTGCACAGCCAACTCACATTGTCAATGACTGTATCTCCATAGGCTATGGTGGTCATGACCAGGTGGGAGTAGGACCTGGAGGAGTAGACCAGGAGGATGACCAGAGGAGTTTGACCGGGAGGTGTTGGCTCAGAGGAGTCGGACCCGGGAGGAGTCGGACCGGGAGGTGTTGATCAGGAGGAGTCGGACCGGGAGGAGTCGGACCGGGAGGTTTCAGGCCCAGCACCTTTGGTCCAGGCAGTGGTGGACAGGGACTCGGACCTGGAGGTGTTGGGGCTGGTGAGACAAATACGAATGGCTGATGTATTAGTCTATTTAATCCTAAAGCAAAGTTTTCCATTATGCTATTGTTGATTGAATTGTAATCTGCTTTCTTCTTACAGGTGGAAAACCTCCAAAAACAGGTACGACTGTTAGAGCAATGATTTAAGATTGTGTTTTGTACAATACTCAGACAATAAAGCTCAAATGTCATGAACTTATCGTTTCAGAATGTTCAGCTGTAAATAGGTAGAAGTATCAAAACCTGAGATCATCATGGTGGTTTTAATTCTTTAAAAAGTGCAAGAGTATATCTGTTTTTCTTATTTCATTTTGTCTCTTGGAGGTGGCTATGTATCGGGAGGACTAACCGGAGGCTTGGAGCAGGACAGGGAGCTGGAGTGTGTAGGAGGGGGTGGAGTTGGACCAGGTGGTTTTGGACCAGGTGCCTCGGTCTGGAGGCTAAGCAGTGGGCCTGGAGTGAGTTGGTCCAGGTGGACTTGGACCAGGTGGTCAGGGCACAGGCATGGAGATTTTACATATTTAATACAATATTACATCCTCCATTTCCTAGAAAATAAACCACAAGTAACAAGTCAATAAAAGTTTTAGTCTTTTCTTGTGTCCAGGAGTTGAAGCCTGGAAAGTCAGGTAAGGCAGTGGTAACAAAGTATGTGAGGTTTATCAGAGCTCTCACTGAGACAAACATGGTGTTGGTTCTATAAAATATCACTGAAGGCAATAAAAAATATGGTATAATCACACACTCCAGGAGCTGAGAGGAGGAAATCAATTCAATTCAATTGAGCATTCTGAACAATATGAGGTCTTACCGTACATAACGGAGACAGGGCATGATATTGTACTGCAACATGATATTGACAGTCTATACACCACAATCTTATCGCATTACTAAGAAGAATACTGTGTGTGGTGTTCTGTTTCAAATTTGTTGTGTTTGGTCATTAAATAAATAAGGCCTCTGCTGAATCCAACATGTCATAATCTTAAACTCTCTTCATGCCACATGGATCAGTGGTCAGCCCTGTACTGTAAATATTGTTCCTCTGGTCAGCCTATGCAGCAGGGATAAGGACCGTGACATTTACCGTTATTTCATTTCCTCATTACCTCAGTTGTAAGCTACTGTTTTAGGGCCACTCACCTCAAAGACACATACACGTATGCACACATGCAATGATAACGTACTAATGAATAGGTATGGTGGTGGTCTCAGGATAAAGGACGAAGTCATCAATAACAGAGAGACTGATTGCTTTGGAATTTCAGGCCTCTGTTTTTCATCCCCAAACATGCAAGCGTCTGCACAGGATGAGGAATGTTAGCATAAATATCCAAACGATTCTTGGAGGTTAAGCTCGCCAGGAACCTTGAATCTCCTATTATGTCGCATGTGATATAAAGCAAATAGTGTAAGCACAGAAACAGTCAGACTTTCCAGTTTACCAAGAGTCTGGGCCATCTAAGCACACGTCTGTTACACAATAATGCCCACAGTGTGTTTCTAGGCCAGTCCTGGGTTCACCCTGAAGAACAAGGACGAAACAATTCCCTGGTTCACCTGGAGCAAGTTAAAAGGGAGGCATGCATCATAAACACCAGTTGTCATTTCAAAACACACGAAAACCAATTCAAGACAAAATTGTCTAGTGGCGGTACAAGTTGAAAACTATAAGCGACTGACCTAGATTAAAATCTTATATTCAACATTAAGTATCATTCCAGACGAGCTCTTTAACAGGGAGTGAGATCATTTTCCTCAGTCATCTCCCACACAGGCCCCAGTTCCTTTGTAGCCCCCAATTGTCACTGACCCATCCACAGCCAAACCCTACGAGATTTAAGAGGTTTTAAAGGCAAACGGAACACTTCAAACTAATTTTCAAAACCTTCCGGACGAAGTTAATCCTTGTGGGGTTTCTCTCGGCCACTGTACATGTATAACATTACAAAAAGGGTGGAGTTTGACAGGACACGCTTGAACTAATAATGCATGATGTAGTTTATTTGCAGTCACACTACTAGAGCAAGTATTGGAAACACTGGGCACTGTTTCTTTATCTACTCATTAGGATATGGAGGTCTTGGGACAGGAGGCGGTGGAGGAGCAGGAGGTACCGACCGGCAGGTCAGGGAGCTGGACATATTACTTACTCAGTATTATGGGTGGTTCTCATTGTTCAAATTGTTTCTATACACACACCATTGATAGCTAAAGGTTTTGTTTTCTTCATACAACAAGTGCATTACCAAATAAATTGTATTAGTAAGAGAGGGTGAACACTTCAATTCACTTTTTTACACCATACCAGTAGCAAGATAATCATCAAGACACCTTGTTTACGAATAAGCAGGGCTGGCTCTGCCTGTGTAACATACCACATACTTCTCTGCTGGAACAATAATAATTTGCCTACTTCTTTTCCCTCCACTCTCCTTTCATTTTATACACTGCATACCTTGAAGGATATGTGTAATTAGCAAAGCCTCTGTCGCTACCCAGGTGGCTATGAGGCTACGGAGGTGGTGGACCAGGTGGTGCTGGTCAATATCCAGGAGCTTGAGCTGGTCCCAAACCTCCTAAAACAAGTAACTATGAAATACTGTTTTTATTTTAACATTAGGTAATTTCAATGATGGTGCCAGGACAGAGTTTTTTTATTTTCTGACCTAGGGTAGGGCTGGAACATCACTTGGAGTGAATAGATCAGTCTGTGTTGGAGCTGAATCATAAGAGGTCGGACCTGGGCGGTGCTGGGAGTTGGACCTGAAAGAGTTATCCCAAATGGACAACTATGCAGAGTTGGGGCCTGGTGGCGGAGCAGGGTTTGACCCAAGGGTGGTGGTGTCTGGCGAGGCTTGACCTGGCGTGCAGGAGCTGGGCTCATGGCAGGCCTGACCTGGCGGTGCAGGAGTTGTACCATGGAGCAGGGTTTGACCTACAAGCAGGAGCTGGGCCTGGCGGAGCAGGGTTGACTGGCGGCAGGAGCTGACCATGCGTGGTTTGGGCCTGGAGGAGCTGGAGTCGGGCCTGGTGGTGCAGGGTTTGGACCCGAGGAGCTGGAATGGGTCCTGGGTGGAGTGTAGGTAGGTTTTTATTATATATATATATATATATATATATATATATACAAAATTAAAGATAAAATGCAGTTTAGAAATGTACATACATTGACTTAAGTATTAAACATAAAGTCTTCAGTGTCCTATAAAGTGTTGCTCACCGTTAACTCTTCAAGTTGCATTAAATTTCAAAAAGACAACTCTAAGAATCACCTGATGAATAAAATATGCTGTTTTGTTTTTCAGTTTTGTCTAAAAGTTCTATTTTCGACTAAAGTGATTGGCCCCTACTAAACCCTTGCTCTAAGCAGACTGGTGCGACGGGGAGGACCTGGAGGGAAACCAGTGGTAAAGCATCAAAACAAGTTCCAGGTAAAAAGAAGACAGCGGCTTTGTTTAGTGCAGTCTACAGTTTATTATCAACCAGAGACATGTTCTAAATGGTTTAAATTTGTCATGCAGGCGGTAGGTGCAGGGCTCTATCAGGGTGGATTCATACCAGGCCAGGTATTTTATAACACAAAACTTACATTAAAACAGTATAATATATATTACTAGGAATGGGGTTTTCAAAGAAAAGTTTTAACAGTTGTGGGATTTTCTGTCTAGTTTTCAGGTATGGTGTTCTCCTGGGTAGCAACAGGATCTGGACTTGGGCCTCAGACTGGTGGTAATATATTCTGTCAGTAGCTGGAACATCACATCTTGGCGTGGTGCACATGCCTAAAATAAAACTACTGCCTTATTCCTCACAGGTGCTGAGTACTCGGCCAGGGGGTACTGGACCAGGAGGAGCAGGCAGTAGTGCCACTCAAAGCCTGTGTTATTACATTTTAATTCATTACTTCTCTTGAGCATCTCTGAAGTGTATTTCTCACATGGATGGTGGTGGACAGCAACTTCTGGGGGTTTTTAGTGGTTACCCTCATATCACAAATCATTTGCAGTGGGCAATAAACTCTGCAACTGTCTGGCAAGTTACATAAAGTCAACGATAAATGTAAAGGAAGAAATGTGTTTATTATTTATATAGTATTTATCCTCTCAATTACAGGGCGGGTAAATCGAAATCAGCAAAGCTGCAGCCTAAAGCAACAAATACAGTGAACACATTCATTGGCGTCAACCTCATGTTCAACAGATAGCCCAGTTTATAATATTTAAAAGTGCTGAAAATAACTGGCATGACATTAGCATCAATAATTACTAAACACTTTGTATTGATATTTTTGTAAGATCACCTGTTGTTTCTTGACCAAGGTGGGAGCTGGAGCTGGAGAGGTACACTCCCGGTCAGGTGACGCTTTGAAGTGCTGGAAGACTCCTGGAGGGCACGGTCACACCTGGATTTGGAGGTGGAGTTGGAACAGGAGCTGGACCCACTGGATTTGGAGGCGGAGCTGGGCAGGAACAGGGCTGGACCACAGTTTGGAGGCGGAGTTGAGACAGGAGCTGGACCTGGATTTGGGCGGAGCTGGAACAGGAACAGGAGCTGGACAGCCTGTAAGTTTGGAGGCGGAGTTGGAACAGGAGCTGGACCTGGTTCGGACGGGCTGGAACAGGAACAGGAGCTGGACCTGGATTTGGAGGTGGAGTTGGAACAGGAGTTGGACCTGTAGTTCGGAGGTGGAGTTGGAACAGGAGCTGGACCTGGATTTGGAGTGAGTTGGAACAGGTGGCAGACCTGGGTAGGTAAAATCTAGAGTAGTGCACAGTCTTTTTAAAAGGCTGGGATACCACCATCAAGAGATTTTCTGATGTAAGTTAATTTATGTGTATATCGTAATATAAGATTTATGAATTTTAATAAGCTGTACGTAAATATGGTGGAGACACTACGCACAATGTAAACTAAAAACCACACAAAATAATATGATGAATATGTATTGAATGCATTTAACAACTGCCTGTCACTGAGACACTCAAATGCCTTTCATCTCCAGGTCAACTTTGCTGATGGTTTTGGGCACCAGTGGCTGGAGGCCTTGAAGGACGGTGGAGGGCTGGAGTTGGCCTCGGCTGAGACAGGGCCTGGTGGCATTGGGTCAGGTGGCGCCCGGTGGTGGCTATGGTTTTAGTCCAGTGGTGCAAACTGGAGTCTGGCAGGAGGCCTTGGAGGTGGAGGACCAGGAGGAGGAGTTGGCCTCGGCACAGGTGTGGGACCTGGCTCTGGGGTTGGTTTTGGTCCAGGTGGTGCCGGCACTGGGCCAGGAGGCCTTGGTCCTGGTGGCGTTGGTACTGGTCCCGGAGGAGCTGGTGATGGCCCTGGTAGAACTGGGTACGGGCCAGGTGGCACTGGAGCAGGAACAGGACCTGGAGGTAACGATGAATCAAACAAACAGTAGCAGTTAAACATCCACTGAGATACAATT